>CAUYRT010064035.1:0-12067 GCA_963574885.1 Lepilemur ruficaudatus | reverse complement strand
GGGACTATAGGCATGCGCCACCATGCCCAGCTAATTTTTTTTTTACATATATTTTTAGTTGTCCAATTAATTTCTTTCTACTTATAGTAGAGACGGGGTCTCGCTCTTGCTCAGGCTGGTCTTGAACTCCTGACCTTGAGCTATCCAGCTGCCTTGGCCTCCCAGAGTGCTAGGATTACAGGCGTGAGCCACCACGCCCGGCCCTAGCATGCAAATTTTGAAGAGAATCTGAATTCCTCATGGGGTTAGCTATCCCAAGATGAGGTTCTGAATAATTGTCTGTGAGACATTCAGAAGTAAGAGGATAGAGTTACTACCTCTGCTATGTTATTACACATATTTTTTCATGCACTCTTCTACTAAGCATCTCTTCTTTCCTACTTACTTAAAAATAATCATAACAAAGAATAGAAATAGAAGGGAAGTCTCATTTTGTACTTAGGTTCTGTATCAGAGTCTGGCTAGGGAAACAGTACAATCATTCTAGGTTTTTCAGCAGAGGGAATTTAATAAAGGGAGTTGGTCAAACAGTGATGGAAGAGAGCTCAGCAGCAGGGCATGGTGAAGCAATCCAGTGCACTATTGCACACTATTGCCTCCACTGTGTTAGAAAGACAATGGCAAAAGTGGTGTTTCCAGACCCTAACATTTGGGGCTATCTGGAAAGATTTAGAACCATGGTTGTAGCTGTTTAGTGGGGGTTGGAGCCACAAAGGAGATATAGCCACTGCCATTGACACTACCAAAAGCAAAGAGAGAGAGGGAAAAATACTCTGGCTTTGCTACTCTTGCACTCCAATCTTCTGCTAGTGTCTCCCATTAGCAAAAGTTACCTGGAAGGCAGAGGGTAAGAGAGAGCTGGGGAACTGTAGTTCTCTGGAATACAGGGCATAATAGGAAATGGGGGTATCATGTACCTGAAAGCAAAGAGCAGTCACCTGGCACAGGTTCTAAATCTAACATGAAAAGCAAAATTGTATAGAGTTGAAATTATGTTTAGGAAAATGCCACCTTGGAGACGAGGAAAATGCCACCTTGGAGACGAGCTCACATCCCTCAGGAAATTCAGTACAGCTAGTTTTACCTCTGGTGTTGGAATGGAAAATTTTTTTTTGATTGAGCAATAGATGACATATTTTGCTTTGCTCTGGGGTCATCTTGTATAAAAATAAAAATATTTTAAAGGTAAAATCACTCTGAACTCAGTGACATATCTTGAGAGGTTGCCAGAAACAGAAGAACAAAGGTAAAAGCAATTTCACACCTTCCATTGCACACTCACTCAGAAATTTCTCTCTCTCTCTTTCTCTCAATAGATATGTAGGTAGGTAGAAAGATATAGATATAGCTATGCAGTAGAATGGGTGGAAGAATTACCTGTACTGTATAATTACTATTTCTCTTCTTATCCTCCTCCTTTCCAATCTTTCTCTTTTTCTGGAGACCACATGCTTGAAACTCACGTAAACTAACTGCTGCTATAGTGTTGCTCAATTCTATTGAATTCTACTGTGTGCCAAGTATTCTGCTTAGGGATAGAAATAAAAGATGAGTGTTCCTGAATTTAAAGGACTGGTTTCACAGCAGTTTATGGAAACTACAGAAAACAAAATCAGGAAGACAAGACTGTGCAAGAAGCTCATTTATTTTGTATAGTAGACTATTTTTGGGAAAAATATTTTAAGCAATCCATAATTTGAAGTGTGTTGATCCCACTGAACACATACCCAATGAAACATTAAGGAACCAAATACCATACACAAAGCAATATCCAGGTCAAGACGTAATTTTGATGACACCTTGCCTACATGAAAATTATTCTAAAACAATGGTATAATATGCCACCCATGATTTATTCCTCATCTGTCTTGCTCATTGTGATATTGTGATTTATGATAAGAAATAGGTATTTGGTTTTCATTCCAAGTTCCTGGTACAGTGCTTTTAAAGCCTTTGGAATCTTTGAAGTGATTTGTCCTTTGCATGCTAATGGGATGACTAATGACTAGAGGCTCCTGGAAAGTCCCTGATGATGGGCTGTTTGCCAGGGGAAAAAACATGCCATTAGAGGGTTACAACTTTCAGTTGCACCCCTCAACCTCTGGAGAGGGGAAAGGGCCTGAAGCTTGAATCGATCACCAATGGCCATCGATCTAATCAACCATGCCTCTGTAATGAAGCCTCCATAAAAACCCATGCAGAACAAGGTTAAGAGAGCTTTCAGGTTGCTGAACTTGTGGAATTACTGGTGGGGGGGGGTGTGCCTACAGAGGACATGAAAACTTTGTACCCTTTCCCCCATACCTTGCCTTATATTCTGCTCATCTGTATCCTTTAAAATATCCTTTGTAATAAATTGGCAATAGTAAGTAAATTGTTTTCCTGGGTTCAGTGACCTGCTCTAGCAAATAATTGAACACAAGAAGTGGGTCATAGGAGCCTCCAATTTATAGCCAAGTTGAACAGAAATTATGGGTAACCTGGGTTCCTGATACTTTCAGATTGGCATCTGAAATAGGGGAGAGTAGTCTTGTGTGATTGAGCCCTTAACCTGTAGGATATGCTCTAACTTTGTGTAGTATCAGAATTAAATTGAACTACAGGACATAAAGTTGGTGTCCACTGAGAACTGGAGAATGCTTGGTGTGGAGAAGACCCCCCACACATCTGGTCAAAGCAGTGTTCTACGTTGAGTGTGAATATAAGGGAAAAACAGAGTTTGCTTTTTTCTATTCACTCATCAATGGCTAAAATAATGTATTAAGGGAGTGACAAGATGCAACTTTGACAAAGTTGGGAGAAATCAGACAGGAACCTTCTCTGGATTGACTTAAAGAAGAAGGAATATTGGTTACTGATCTAGTAGGTGGACTTCATTATTAACCAGTTAGCAGCAAGCAGTTAATCAGTAATTTTAACAATTAACTGATAATTGTTATTTGATGTGCTATACATTAAATGATATAATGATACAATTTCTCATTGATCATCACCATAGATATTGTAGGTGGGTATTTCCCCCATTTTCAGGTGAGAATATCAAGGCTGAAAGACATTAATCTATTTGCCAAGGATCATGCAATTACTTGGGGCAGATCAGTACTTAAATCCTGCTGTTCTGACTGTACTGACCATGTTCCATGATATCACATGATCTCATGAAAACCACAGCTGGAAAAAGGCAAGAGAAGGTTATGGATTGATGCATAATTAATTGTTTTGACTGAGGAAATAATGCAATTGGATAATATAAATAACTTGATAAGAATGCTTGAAAAAATTTTTTTATTATAGTCACTTGATCTTTTTTTTTTTTTTGAGACAGAGTTTCACTCTGTTGCCAAGGCTAGAGTGCCACTTGATTTCTTATTACAAAATGCCTGCCACTTTCAGCCATTAATGATTAAAATGGGAACAAAGGGAGATTATAAGTATAATCTTTATAATGCTTTTAATACGAATGTAAAAAATATTTTGAAAAATCTTGCTCGCAGAACAAATAGAATGTAATTCTACCAGAATAGATTTCTAGTTCTTCATGCCACTCAATGGTGGTGTGACCTTACATATGCCATTTTACCCTTTTAAACATTTTGTTTTTATTTTTTGCTTTTATTATTTTTAATTTATACATACTTGTATGTATTTATGGAGTACACTGTGATATTTCAAAACATGTAAACAATGTGTAATGATCCAATCATGGTAATTAGCACACCCATCACCTCAAACATTTATCATTTCTTTGTAGTTGAAATATTCAGAATCTTCTCTTTTAGCTATTTGAAAATATACAATGCATTGTTGTTAATTAGAGTCACCCTACAGTGCTAGAGAACACTAGAACTTATCCCCCTAGCTAGTTGTAATTTTGTATCTGTTAATTAAACTTTGGCTATCCCCCTCTCCCTCAGAACCTTCCCTGCCTTTAGTAATTGCTATTCTACTCTTCTATGAGATCAACATGTTTAGCTTTCACATATGAGTGAGAACATGATGTATTTGTCTTTCTGTGCCTGGCTTATTTCACTTAACATAATATCCCCCAGGCTCATCCATGATGCCAAGACTGACAGAATTTCATTCTTTTTTATGGCTAATAGCATTCATTGTGTATATACCACATTTTCTTTGTCTGTTTATTCACAAACACTTAGGTTGATTTCACATCTTGGTTATTGTCAATAGTGCTGCAACAGACATGGGAGAGCTGATATCTCTTCAACATACTATATAGAGTGGTGGGATTGCTGGATCATGTAGTTTTATTTTTAGTTTTTTGAGGGACCTCCATACTGTTTTCTATAATGGCTCTATCAATTTACATTGCTACCAGTAGCCTATAATGGTTCCCCTTTCTCTGCATCCTCATCAGCACTTATTTTTTTGGTTTTTTTTTTATAATAGCCATTCTCACTGGCTTGAGATGATACCTCATTGTGGTTTTGATTTTCATTTCCCTGATGATCAGTGATGTTGAACATTTAAAAAATATACCCGTTGGCCATTTATATATCTTCTTTTGACAGATGTCTATTTAGTTCATTTGCCCATTTTTAATCAAATTATTTGATTTTATGCTATTGAGTTTTTTGAGTTCCTTTTATATTCTGAATATTAATGTCTTGTTGGATGAATGATTTACAAATATTTTCTTCCATTCTGTAGATTGTCTCTTCATTCTGTTGATTGTTTCCTTTGTTGTGCAGAATCTTTTTAGTGTGATATAATTCCTTTTGTTTATATTTGCTTTTGTTGCCTGTACTTTTCAGGTCTTCTCCATAAAATCATTGCTCTGAAGCATTTCTCCTATGTTTTCTTCTAGTAGTTTCATTGTTTTGGGTCTTACATTTAAGACTTTAATCCATTTTGAGTTGATTTTTGTATATGGTAAGAGGTGGGGATCTAGTTTCATTTTCCTGCATATGGATATCCAGTTTTCTTAGCAGCATTTACTGAAGACATGATTCCTATCTCAATGTGTGTTCTTGGCACTTTTGTTGAAAATCAGTTGGCTGTAAATATGTGGATTTATTTCTGGGTTCTCCCTTCTGTTCTATTGGTCTAGATGTCTGTTTTTATGCCAGTACTATGGTGTTTTGGTTGCTCTAGCTTTGCAGTATATTTTGAATTTAGGTAGTGCAATGACTCCAGCTTTGTTTTTTTCCTCAGGATTGCTTTCGCTATGGCAGGTATTTTGTGGTTCCACACAAATTTTAGGATTTGTTTCTTATTTCTCCAAAGAATGTCTTTGGTTTTTTTGGATAGGTATTGCATTGGGTCTGTAGATAATTTTTGGTAGCATGATCATTTTCACAACATTAATTCTTCTAATCTATGAACATGGGATGTCTTCCCATTTTTTGTGTGTCCTCCTCAATTTGTTTTGTTGGAATTTTATAACTTTCCTGTTGAGATCTTTTACCTCCTTGGTTAAATTTATTCCTAGGGGTTTTTTTTTGGTAGTTATTGTCAATGATATTGTTTTCTTGATTTCTTTTTCCAGTAGTTCATTGTTGGCATACAAAAATGCTATTAATTTTCATATTTGATTTTTTATCCTGTAACTTTACTGAATTTTTAAAATTAGACATAAGGGATTTTTGGTGGAGCTTTTATGATTTTCTATATGTAAGATTATGTCATCTGCAAACAGGGAAAATTTCACTTCTTCTTTTCCAATTTGGTTGCCTTTGTTTTCTTTCTCTTGCCTAAGTGCTCTGGCTAGGACTTCCAGTCCTATATTGAATAGGAATTGTGAATGTGGGCATCTTTGTCTTGTTCTAGATCTCAGAGGAGAAGTTTTCAACTTTTTGCCATTTAGTATGCTTTTAGTGATGAATTTATCATATATGGCCTTTGTTGTGTTGAGGAATGTTTGTTCTATACCTAACTTGTTGAGGGCTTTTAACATGAAGTGATGTTGAATGTTATTAAATGTTTTTTTCTGCATCTATTGAGACAATCATATGGTTTTTATCCTTCATTCTATTGATGTGAGGTATTGCATTTATTAATTTGTGTATGTTGAACTGTACTTGCATGCCTCGGATAAATCTCATCCAATCATGGTGAATGATTTTTAATATGATGCTGGATTTGATTTGCTAGTATTCTGTTGAGAATTTTTGTACCAATGGTTATTAGGGATATTGGCTTAAAGTTGTTGTTGTATCATTGCCTGGTTTTGGTATTAAGGTAATGCTGGTCTCATAGAAGAGTTTGTAAAAATTGTCTCTTCTTCAATTGGAAAATTGAAATTTGGAAATTTAAAAATATTTTTCTAAAAACCTTTTGTACTAAAGAGTCAACTGAAAGTTAATATAATTGTATACTAGAAATAAATGAAAATTAGACCACCTAATGCCCACAGAAAAGCCTCTAAGATACTGCATAAATAGTACTAAATATTTTAGTCTTAAAGGCATTCATTAGGAAATGAGTGTTTTTATAATTGTAAAGCTTATGAAAGCTAGATAACTGGAAGCCACAGAGAAAATACTGACATATTTAATTACATAAAATTTTAAAACTTTGATATGGCAAATGACACCATAATAAGTGTTAAAACATAAAGATATACATATCAACAGGTGAAGAGGCTGTCAGTGTAATAGAAAAATGGGTTAGAGATACAAATGGACAATTCAGGTGAAATACAATTGGCCAAGAAATTTGAAAATACATAAATTAAAAGAAAACAAAGAAAAATTTTTTGTCTATACAATTGGTAAACATTTTAAAGATTGGTGATACTGGTCTGGGTGAGCATATGAAGAAGCATGTACTCTCACAAACTGCTGTAGGGAGAATAAATTAATACAGTATCTTTAATGGGCCAATTGGCAGTACCAATTTACATTAAAAACACATATACCCTTGAAACCAGTAATTTCAATTCTAAAAACTTATTTTACAGTATTTGTCCAAGGATGGTAATTTTAGCAATATTTATACATGAAACAAACAATAAAAGAAATCCCTCATATGTGCATAAATTTAGAAATTATTAAGTAAAAAGTAAATATGATAAATGTCCTTTTAGAAAGAATGTATAGATCTATGATTACTGATAAAAAGATGATTATCTTATATTGTTAAGAGAGAAAAGAAGTTGTATAATGATGCTGTAATATGATTGTATCTAGGTTAAAAAATATGTATTGATACCCAATACCCACATTTCTAAGATGTGCATTTTGCTCTTCTTAATGTATCTACAATTGGAGTGCAGTGTGGTAAAAGTTATTTTTCAGGCATAGGAAAAACTTATGACATAGCTGTCATTGTACATACAAAAACCATGCTACCCACAGATGTCATGAATTCATATAATTACCACCTCAGTATAATTATGGCACACAAATGGTTGAGTTTTATATCTGGATTATTGTCACATAAACATATTCAAAAAACATTATAACATAATGTAGCAGTAAAACAAAAGTTGTTTCTGTCAAAAAATGCATGCCATTCAATCGACAATGCAATGAGAAATGAGTAGAAATTTCCAAGTATCTCAGAATAGATCATAGTATTTTCAAAGTCAGAAGAACTTGCTCTTTTTGTGTGTTATAGGAGATTATTGTACAGGTAATGAGCACATCTCTGTCAAAAACTTGTCTGACTTTCAGTAAAGACTATTTAACTTCATTTTATTTGGAAGTCAATTAAGGAAAAAATTGAACTGGAAATGGAGTTAATATCTTCAATATACCTTGAGATTTCATTGACAGTCCTAAAGATGCTGAAAAGTCAAAATTATGATCTTGTATAATAAAGAACAGAAGTCACCCATGTTGCTATGCACAGCTTCTGATGGCTAAAAGTGATTCAGAAGAGTCATTATATTTTGTCCATGAAGAAGCCTCAAACTCAGAACTTGGCTGTGACACTGGAAAGAGGGCAGCATGTAATGACATGGACACATGCCAGCTTGTTGTAGATTCATCTATCTGTTAGAAGTGCTTTCACCTCTAAGTAACAGAAGACCTGACTGTTTGGTGGCTGATACAAGTGAGTTTTTCCTTTATATCTCCCTAACACAAATTGGCAAGGAGGCTGTCAACGGCTGTACAGCAATTTCAGGTTCCTTCTAGCTTTCTGCTCTGCCATCCCTAGTGAGTGGCTTTTATTCTCATGGATCCAAGAGGATTGATCTGTCTCTGTATATTGTATCCATATTCTAGGCAGGAAGAAGGGAGGAAGGTAAAGGGAATAGGAATGTGCTGAGTCTTCCCACTTTTAAAGATCTTTCCTAGGCGCTTCCTTCAGAAACTCATTGATCCGGTGGTTTAATTTACCCACCTCACTTGGGCAAGAGAGCCTAGGAAATCAGAGTTTTGGGCTGGGTACATTTTGCCTGCTGTCTCAGGTTGAGTTCTTGGGGAACAGACTCTGAAATGGGTATTTGCATGCAGGAAATTTACTTGTGGAAAACAAAGAAGTACTGGGCAGAGGAAGAGTTGAATTGAGATCCAGTTCTGATAAAGGAACTCCTCCTGCCACCATTTTGGTGATGGTGCAGACCTTCAGAGTTTGGCCTCTTAAAGTTCAGGGAGCCAGACCTTTCTGCTCTGTATTGACCAGTTAAGACTGCAGACCATGCGTGGGGAGGGAATGTGAACTTGGGCAGGATGGCTCTCTTTGGCTGGAGACAATTTCTCAGGAATGGCTCAGCTGAGAGTGGCAATTACCAACACTCCCAGAAACTGGAAGAATAAATGCTTTGGTTCTGAAGGGGACATCTGGGTGGCCCAATACAGCATCCACAGTTAGATACACTGCCTCTCTGAATGAAATTATGTTTTGGTTAAAATGTTGCAAATATTTTTTCGCAGTTTGTTATTTCCTTTAAATTTGGTATGTTTTTGGATATACAGAATTTGAAACAACATATCAGTCTTTTTCAATATGATTTCTTTCTTTGCTATTTTGCTTAGGAAGTTCTTCATTCAATTTAATTATTTTAAAGCTTTAGAGTTTTTTTTTCCTAAAATCAATCACTAATTTAGAGAAAAGCTGTAATAACAGTACAGAGAATACGTATTCTTTAAATCATTTGAGAGTAAGTTGCTGATATATGCCCCATCACCCCTAAAATCTTCAGTGTTCGTTAATTTAACTCATTCTACATCCATGGGGAAATAAGCATTAATACTACTCCCATGAAATCCTTCATGTATACTCAAATTTTGGTAACATTACAGTAATGTTCTTCATATTAAGAGGCTCTAATCCAAAGTCACATTTAATTGTCATGTATTTTTTAATCTCTTTCTGTCTGGAAAAGTTCCTCTGCCTTTTTAAAATTTTCATGTCTTGATGTTTTTGAAGAATTCAGGCCAGGTTTTTTTTTTTTGTAGACTGTCTTTCACTTTGGTTTTATCTGATATTGCCTCATAACAAAATTGAAATTATACATTTTCTTTTGGCAGGAATATCGTGGAGGTGACATTGAATTCTTCTCATTGAATCCTATCAGATGGCACATGATTTCGATTTGTTCCATTAATGATCTTAATTGTGATCCTTTGATTAAGGTGGTGCTGCCAGACTTCTGTATAGTAAAGTTATTCTTTTCCCCTTTGTAAGTAACATATATTTTGTGTGGAGGTACTTTGAATCCATTTCTTATCAAACTTTTAATTCATTCACTTATTTATTCATATTGATATGGATTCAGGATTTTCTGTTTTATTTTATGAATTATAATTATTACTATCAATTACTTTGATGCTCACATGACTCTTTATTTGGCCAGTGACAGTTCATTTCATGCATATTGGCTTCTGTGTCCTTTTAGCATGCCCCCGTCATTATTTGACCACTTTCTTTTTTTGTGGCACAATGAGATGCTTGTTTTAGGCTCATCTTGTATTTATCCTGCCCAGCCTTGAAACCAACCATTTCTCCAAGGTCTCTGGTTCCTTTTAGCAGAAATTGTATTTAGAAGCCAAAATATGGTTACTGGGTGTGCTCATTGCTATTGGGATGTCCACTGCTCCTAGACCCTTTCAGTGGATAGAGAATATAATATCTATATTTACATCTATTATCCAAATCCCAGAAGGTTCATTCTAGTTTTCTCTTTTTTCATTTTTGTAACTGTCTTCTCTAGCATTATTTTTTACCCAGTCTTTCATCTCTGCTGCTTCTCTTCAGTCCAGTGGACTCCTTGGCTCTCCATGTCTGGCTGGCCCCTCATGTGAATGATCTCCTTACCTGATTTGAGCTCCAACACTCAATGGCCATGGGCATATATCTTCCTCACTCTGCTGAGGTCTGACTCCCTATGGTTGGCTTGATTGAAATTCTCCTTCCCTGCAATCTAAATATCCTCATCTTGCTCAAACTCTGAGACCCCCATACCAAGTTACCCCTTCCCACATGGGTGTCCTTCTCATCCCACTTGGGCTCTGACAGCTGACTCTGGGTTACTGCATCTCCACTGTATTTTCTGTGGACACTTAACCTTGTTCTTCCCCAGCTAATGGCTTTAGGAGTGAACAGTTAAATAAGGGAAGGAAAGTGAAAGGAAAGAAAGAGACAATGAAGAAGAATAGGAAGTGTTATGGGCTGAATCCCCACCCCCTACCCACATTCACATGTTGAAGTCCTAAACCCCAGTACCATACTTTAGATTGTGGCTGTGTTTGGAGATAGGGTCTGTTTTAGTCTGTTTGCATTGCTCTAAAGGAATACCTGAGGCTGGGTAATTGATAAAGAAAAGAAGTTTATTTGGCTCATAGTTCTGCGGACTGTAAGAAACATGGTGCCAGCATCTGTTTCTGTTGAGGGCCTCAGACTTCTATTCATGGCAGAAGGCAAAGGGGAACTGGCATATTGCATGGCAAGAGAGGGAGCAAGAGAGAATGAAGGGAGGTGCCAGACTATTTTTAATAATCAGCTCTCATGGGAACTAATAGAATGAGAAGTCACTCATTAGAGTGAGGATGGCACCAAGCCATTCATGAGAGATTCACTCCATTGACCCAAACACCTCCCACTAGGCCCCACTACCAACATTGGAGATCAAATTTCAACATGAGGGTTGGAGGAGACAAATACCGAAATATATCAGGATCTTTTAAGAGGTAATTCAGTTAAAATGAGGTCTTTAGGGCAGGCCCTTATTCAATACGACTAGTGTCCTTACAAGAAGAGGAAATTAGGCCACAGATATGCACAGAAGGAAGGCTGTGTGAAGACACCAGGAGAAGATGCCATCTACAGGCCAAGGAGAGAGGCTTCAGAAGAAACCAATTCAGCCGACACCTTGGTCTTGGGCTTCTGTCCTCTAGGACGCTGAGAAAATTAATTTCTGTTGTGTAAGTCACCCAGTATGCAGTACTTTGTTACAGCAGCCCTAGCAAACTAACATAGGAGGGATTTAATTTTTACATTTATCTTTAATATATTTTAGCACATACTTTGATAAAGGAGTTTAACTTAATTCAATCAACCTCCAACTTCAAATAGCTATCCAATTGTCCCACAACGATTTGTTAAATAATCTTTGTCTTCCCCATGTATTGTTAGCATTTTCTTATAAAATCCTAAATTTTTATACGTATTAGGGTCTGTTTGGGGGATTTCTGTTTTGTTTCTTGACCCTGTTGTGAACTATTATTTATTTATTTATTTTTATTTCAGCATATTATGGGAGTACAAATGTTAAGGTTACGTGTGTTGCCTTTCCCCCTTTTCCTCCCAAGAGTCAGAGCTTCAAGCGTGTCCATCCCCCAGATGGTGTGCATCGCACTCATCATGTATGTATATACCCATCCCCTCCTCCCCCCTCCCATCTGCCTGACGCCTGACAAATGTTATTCCTATATGTCCACGTAGGTGTTGATCGGTTAATACCAATTTGCTGGTGAGTACATGTGGTGCTTATTTTTCCATTCTCGGGATACTTCACTTGGTAGAATGGGTTCCAGCTCTATCCAGGAAAATACAAGAGGTGCTATATCACCGTCGTTTCTTATAGCTGAATAGTACTCCATGGTAAACATATACCACATTTTATTAATCCACTCATGTATTGATGGGCACTTGGGTTGTT
>CAUYRT010064031.1:0-10361 GCA_963574885.1 Lepilemur ruficaudatus | reverse complement strand
GAGTGCCGTGGTGTCAGCCTAGCTCACAGCAACCTCAAACTCCTGGGCTCAAGCAATCCTTCTGCCTCAGCCTCCCAAGTAGCTGGGACTACAGGCATGTGCCACCATGCCCGGCTAATATTTTCTATATATTTTTAGTTGGCCAATTAATTTATTTTTATTTTTAGTAGAGACGGGGTCTCGCTCTTGCTCAGGCTGATTTTGAACTCCTGAGCAATCCCCCCGCCTCGGCCTCCCAGAGTGTTAGGATTACAGGCGTGAGCCACCACGCCTGGCCAGGGTCTCGCTCTTGCTTAGGCTGGTCTCGAACTCCTGAGCTCAAGTGATCCTCCCACCTTGGCCTCCCATAGTGCTAGGATTACAGGTGTGAGCTACCGCTGCTGGCCTGAAAAAGAACAATCTTGAAATCGGAGGTTGCAGGTTCCCCATCCCTGGTAGATGATCTATACCTCCAATAGTAAAGGCCTACAGAATTTTGTATCTATAATCAATCACCCTTCAAGAGAGAGAGAAGAATGGTGTCTATTACAGTTTTACATAATCAGTAAAGTGATGAAGACAGACAAGTAGGCAATAGAGATTACTGGCTCTATCTGGTAACTAAAAGTATTCAGGCACTTAGTGGTAAACAAAGGCCAGTGGAAGAAGATAGACGGAAAGAGAGGGAATAGGGAGAAAATAAGAAGGAAGAATCTTGTGAACACCAAGAAGCAGGATAACCTCTGACTACTCCGATAATAATAACAGCTTAATCAGAGGGATGCTAAGGCTGGGCCAAAGATAAAAACTGAGGAATCAAGACAAAGAAACCAAAAAGACTGTTCCAACCCCACCCCTACTTTGGACTCCAGGTACACAGAGTAAGACGCACTCACACATTCAATAAATGTTTATTGGGCATTTACCCTATGTGAATTAATCATAACCTGTTTCATGACACATTATCACTCTTTAATAGGACAATGAATACCCAGAGACCCAACCCAAGAACTAAATCCAAGAACTAAAACATTGCCTGCCTCCTCTTGGGAGGTAATCACTATCCTGAAATTTGAGTTCCTATTCCCTTGCTTTTCTTTCTTTAGTTTTACACACATGTGCCTATTAATTTTGTTTGCTTTTGAATAATACAAAAAAGGAACCATATACTATATGGTCTTCTCGGACTTGCCTTTTATTTTTAGTTATAGACAGGGTCTTACTCTGTCACCCAGGCTGGAGTATGCAATCATAGCTTATTGCGCCTTGAACTCCCAGGCTTAAGCAATCCTCCTGCCTCAGCCTCCTGAGTAGCTGGGACTACAGGCCAGTGCCACTATGCCCAACTAATTATTTTGTCCTTTTTTTAAGAGATGAGGTCTCACTATGTTGCCCAGGCTGGTCTCAAACTCCTGGCCTCAAGCAATCCTCCTGTCTCAACTTCCTGAGTTGCTAGGATTACAGGCATGAGCCATGGTACCCAGCAATTGAACGTATTACTGAGATTTTCCCATGTTATTTCATATCAGTGATGTTTGTTCATTTTCATTGCTAAATAATAATCCATTGTTAGAATACATAAAAATATTTATCCATTATCATCATGATGAGCATTTGAGATGATTCTAAGATCTGCTGTTACAGTATTGCTTTAAACCTTCACGTATACATCTTTTGGTGCACACATGCAGAAATTAAAATGCTGGGTCCCAGGAATAAAACTGCTCAGATTTATGAAGTAAAATCAAATTGTTTTCCAAAATGGATGTACAAATTTATATCCCCGCAAACAATAAAGGGGATCCTGGCCAGGTGTGGTGGCTCATGCCTGTAATCTTAGCACTCTGGGAGGCCGAGGCGGGCTGACTGTTTGAGCTCAGAAGTTCAAGACCAGCCTGAGCAAGAGCGAGACCCCATCTCTACTAAAAAATAGAAAGAAATTAATTGGACAACTGAAAATATATACAAAAAATTAGCCGGGCATGGTGGCGCATGCCTGTAGTCCCAGCTACTCGGGAGGCTGAGGCAGAAGGATCACTTGAGCCCAGGAGTCTGAGGTTGCTGTGAGCTAGGCTGACGCCATGGCACTCTAGCCCAGCAACAGAGCGAGACTCTGTCTCAAAAAACAAAAACAAAAACAAACAAACAACAAAAAAGGAGATCCTGCTGATCTTCAACTTTTGGTACTATCAGAAGTGTTGTCAGATTTCTTAATTTTTGCCCATCTACATAGGTACTAAATTGTAAGTCATTTTGGTCTTGATCTTACTTCTCTATAAAGGCTGAGCAGCTTTTCACATTTTTTGGACGCTTCTGTGAAATACCTGTTCACATCATTTACCTGTCTTTCTTTTCTTTTGGGTTGTCTATTCTTATTGATTTGTAAGAACTTTTAAAATACATTTTTTTTAATATGTTAAAAGTGCCTCCCAAAGCGCTGGGATTGCAGATGCGAGCTACCATGCCCAGACTGAAATACATTTTTATTACTAATCTTTTTGTGGTTATACGTGCTGCAAATGTCTTCTTCCAGTTTGTAGCTTATCGTTGCACTTTAAGGTATCTACTGATGAATAGAAGTTTTTAACTTTAATGAAGTCAAATTCACCAATCTTTTATGATATATAATCCCATCTTTTTCTATTCTCTAGATTTTGTATTAAGATTATAATAATTTGTTCCTTGAAAGTTTGGTTTAAGATTCGTTTGTATGGGCTTGTGTTTCTGTGGCAAATTTTAAGCTATTTCCATTTCTTTTATAGTTTTATGGCTATTTGGGTTATTTCTTCTTGCGTCAGTTTTTGTTAAGTTATATTTTTCTAGGAACTTATCTATTTTATCAAAGTTTTCAAATTACTGGCATAAAGTTTACAGAATTATCAGCCATTAAAATTATGCTAGGCTGGGCCCAGTGGTGCACACCTGAAGTCCCAGCTACTCAGGAGGCTAAGGTAGGAGGACAGCATAGTGAGACTCCCATCTCTTAAAAAAGAATTTTTATTACATCTATAGTTATGGTGCCTTTCCCATTCATTATATTATTAAATTGTGCCGCTTTCTTTCTTAATCAATCTAACCAGGGTTATTTGTTTTGTTTGTTCTTTAAAAGAATCTTTTTTTGGCTTTTTTGGTCCTATCTACTGTACTATTTTTATTTCATTGATTTTGGTTCTTACCTATATTATCTCATTTCTTCTACTTTGGTTTAATGTGTTGTTAGAGACTGTTTTAGTTCTTTGATTCTTGCACTAAATTTTTCTTATAACAGTTACAATTACTGCAGAATACTAGATACCTGGTAAAGAATCCAGCACAATCCCCTTCATATGGTGAACACACAACTATGTGGTGGCTACACCTTATACAGAGACTACATGGAACAAGAACAAAAGCAGACTGAAAAGGAACTAAGACATGAACCAGCAAGACCGAGAGAGGTCTAACTTGGATTCCTTTTCTGAGTTGGTCTCATCCCCTGATTAGAATCTGAACCTCATTCATGTCTTTAGAATAAAATGCTTTCTCTTCTATTCAATGTGACTAATACAATAGTATACGATTACAGACAGTTTAAATTTTAAAATATGGTTGACAGATAGAAAGACGTCTCTAGAAATATAAGCCAAAAGAAAGGACTCAAACCTTCAGGAGTATTCACACATAAATTAACATGCACATGTGCACACAATCTATAATAGCCAAAAAAAATGTGGTCTACAAAAAGCCTTGTTATCTCGCAGTTATTCCTCAAGTCTTTCCCAAGGCCAAGCCCCTACAATAAATAAAACCATCATTTTAGGCTATTTTAATAATTGGCCTCACTCTGTAAAGAATCTAAATTTCTAGTAAGAAAATGTAAAGAGACAGGCTATGTATCCATGACTTGGGAGAGAGCTGACATAGACTAGGTATCTATGATGGGGGAGACAGCACAGATCGTGTGTTCACAAATGGATGCAATGTAAATAGAGTCAAGGTGGCCAGGGAATACTTCTTACCTGAGTATCCAAAGGAAATACTGGAGATGGGGCTCAGGTAGATGCCTTTGCCATAGGCTGCTCCATGCAGCTTGCAGGGAAACACCAGGATGAGCAGTATGAGCCTGGGCTCTCCGATGGCTATATATTAGGCAGCCACAAGGCTATCCAGCCCTCTGTCCCTCAATTTACCTTCTCACTCATTCAAATAACTCTAAGCACCTATTCTTGAAAAGCTGACTGGTTGAGAAGTAGATGCAGATTAGCCTGCTTGCCTATGAAATACCAGGTATTGATGCCTTGGAGAGTGGGGAGTGGCAGAGCCACTGAATCAGTCCCTCAGCAACCACACACCTGTCCCCAGGCCTTACATATGCAGATTCCAAAAAAGAGGGACTATGGAACAGGTAGCCAGGAGGGACAATATCCATTCCCTGGAGTTTCTCAGGGCAAAGAAACAAGTCTCCCATATCAACTCTTTGAATGAATAGCCACATAAATGAAACACTCTAATAGGTTAATTCATCACAGTGGCTGCAATCAGCAATTCCATATTCCTGCCTATAGGTATATTCCCATTCCCAAAACCACCAAAAACAGCCTAAGATCAAATATACAAGAGCCACATTCACTCTATACATATAGTTCCACCTTCCTCTCCAAGGAAGCCCCCAAGACAGGCTAGGCTTGAGGACGCTGAGGCAAAAACAGCTGAGTACTCTAGAGCAGTCTATCCCAAAACTGTGTGGGGCAGAGAGGGGGTGGAGAGAAAGGAAAGGGGCACAGCCTCACCTGCAGTTTGGTGTAGGATGCATTGACCAGCCCATTGCGCAGGATCGAATGCCAGTTCTCAATGTGGGACCCACTGTAAGGCAGGGCAGAATACATGTCTCCTCATGGTATGAGGCTCCCAGGAACACTTCCAAGACTGCCATTCCCACCCATTCTCACCCACACAGGACATGAAGATGGACAGAGATACACCTAGTAATGGACACGCACATGGATATAGTCACAGGTATGCAAGATACTTGTGTGTGTGTGGCTAAACCCTACATCTTTATTTCCAGTTTTCATCCTCTCTTCTGTGCTTCAGCTAATCCCATCCTAAATCCTCAAATACTGGTTCAGTATTTTCTTTTGCCTATTCTTCTGATATTTCAAACTCAACAAATTCTTCTCAAACTCAACATACTTATCACTGATCCCAAATATGGCTTTTAATTCTGACTTCACGCTCTATTTTAAGAAAAAGGTAGAACCACTCCCTCTAAGTTACCTTTAATACCTCTCTTTTTCTCTCCCCCATCTTACAATTAGGTATAAATTGTGGCTTTTCTTTCAACATAGCTTTCAAATCTATCCCCCCAATCTGCTCCTTCAACTACATCTTTTTATATGTAAATATTATTTCTCTTCAACTACATCATAAGCAGTTTGGGAATAAAGATCACATCATATTTATCTTTTTATCCCCCAACCTACCACAATAGCATTTAATAAGTATTTGCTGACTAGTTGATGGACACAGATAACACAAACTCATATACCTCAAGAGCACTCTTCCCCCACCCCCCACTGCCCAGCCCCCAGCCTCCTCACTGGAAGGCAAAGGTGCTGCCGTAGAGCTTCTTGGCGGTCCGGAACCGAGCCTCCTTGGCAGGAGGGCTGCTCAGCAGGAGGAACTGGTGTGAGGTGTGCATGAACTTCAGCTGCTGCCCAGGGTGGGGGTGGGATCAGGAAAACAGAGCAGAAATCGAGATCAGGGAGGGAAGGGTTGCACTGACGCTACACAAGGGAAACATGCTAAGGCCCAAACCCTATGCTGATGGACAGAGCTAACCAGGCAGATCTAGACCAATAGGGTTAACTGACTTAGAGCCCCTCGCCAGAAATTTAAGAGTTTAGAGGCAAAATGGTCACTTACCCTGCTGAGAGGTAGTTTGACAATGTGTGACCTGTTGCTAGAGATGATCCTGGGAAGAAACAGGAAAAAAAAGGAAAGGACAGAATGTTACATACACATTATCTATGTGGTTAAGCTGTCCTGAAACAAGCAGCCTCCCTCTGCCCTTGGGAGAACAAGCAAGGATTCCTGGGCTGGGGAAATGTCCTGCTCACTATCTGGCTATTCCTTTTGGTACAAAAATGTAAAAGGGAAGCTACTGACCAGAGATCAGCTAGCTACTGGAGAATTAAACAATGGATGAAAGAAAGAAAGGGGTGGGAGGTGAGATTCTAGGGAGAAAATGATACAACAAAAGGAAGAGCACAAGAAGTCACCTACAAAAAAAAAAGGTCTAAATTAGGATGGCGACGATTTATACCTGGGATTTAGACTCAGACTCAGAACTGGGGCTCAGGAACCACCCTGCCTGAGCTCAGAGGAAGCCTGAAGGCTCTCGGGTATTGGGAGGAATGTGGAGAAAGTTACTGTCTAGGTGGTAAAAGTAACTAGAATGATTGTCCTGAAGAGTCAGAAGAGATCAGACTGTGTATAGGCTGAACTCGGAGGACAGAAGAAAACAAAGGTATAAAACCTTGAGGGCTCCGCAAGAGAGCACCATCTCCTACAGTGGACACAGTTCGGTTTTTCTGTGCCTCATCCATGTACTTGTGATGCCACCCTGGATGGTCTATGCCCAGTTATTCCTCAGGCTGAGAGGAAGGAAGCTGTTGCACTGAGAAAGTACTGATGTCAAAGGCTGACTAGGAAGAGGGGGCAGGCTAGAAGGGGAAAGCTATGTCAGGAAAACAGAAAAGAAGGTCAGGGAGGGAGGACAGTAGGGAATAGTCAGAATCTGTGCTAAGAGAAGGGAGTCACAACAATGTCTCAAGGCTCTCAACATTCTACATCATCTGGGAAGACCCTGAGATAGGGGAAGGGGATAGCAGGGTGACATAGACCTCTCTGGATGCTCAGAAAACTTACTGAAATGAACAGTGTTAATTCCTACATGCAAAGGACACTCAAAAACCTATTGGTGGTGACTATAGTTAATAATAACATATTATATTCTTGAAAATCATGGACAGAATAGATTTCCAAGGGTTCTCACCCCCAAAAATACATGTGAGATAATGCATATGTTAATTAGCTCTAGTGAGCCACTCCACAATGCACACATATTTCAAAACATCACATTGTACACAATAGATACAATTTTCATATGGCAATTTATTTATATTTTATTATTATGAATTTGGGGTCTCATTCTTGTTCAGCTGGTCTCACACTCCTGGGGCTCAAGCAATCCTCCCACTTCAGCCTCCCAGAGTGCTAGGATTACAAGTGTCAGCCACCGCACCCAGCCTTCATTTGGCAATTTAAAAAATAAATTAATGAAGAAAAAAAAAGAACCCATTGGGAAACATGGAACACTAAGAACTTGAGAAGTCATGTCAGAATTTGTGGGCCTTTATAGGATCTGAGTTCTTGTGAAGGTAAGGTATAAGAATAGAACTCTAAGAAAAAGCAGTCATACAGTCTGTAACCTTGGAAAGGATGCAGAAACCGCCTCTAAGAGGTGTAGGCTCCATGTCCAATGCCCCCGTCCCTCCCCACATCCTGGAAAGGACGAGCCATGCTATCCATACCACTGCAGGAGAGGATGGGCCAGGGGATCCAACTTGTCCATCTGCTTCTTGATTTCCAAATATGAGCCCTGTAAGACAATGGCCGTAAGGTTATCTCCCAGGAGAGGCGGGTGCCCTCCCACTTTCCACAGCCTGACTATCAGAGCCCAGGGCAACGTAGGCACCAAAGGCCACACAGAGGAGAGGAGATGGGGTTCCCACCCTCAAGGAGCCCCAGTCAGATTGGGAAGACTCATAAATAAATATGAAAATGATTGAAGATGCTTACAAAACAACATGCAGGTGGGTCTCCCTCATTTTATGCAATTCCTACAGCCCTAAAAAGTTGATTATAAATCAAAAAATAAACAAAATCAATGTCCCAGAAAGATTAGGCTAAGGAATTCTGTGGTAAATCTTTACAGAAAGCCAAGAGTCCTTCTGACAGGGAAATCATCCCTCCTAGGTGTATCTGATGTGTCAGTCTGAACTGTGATACATAGGATTTGCTGAGAAGAGGCCCACCTGTAAATGTGAATACAAATGAAAGTCTACTCATGCAGAGACTGCAGACGAGGGGTGGGGAAGTCTGCTGAGGGGCAGCCTTGAGTCAAAGGACGGTCACTGCTCCACGTGGCTGCCCCACCCCTAGAAGGATAGAAGATGTAGGCCCCTGGGGGTCTAGTTCCTTACCTCCAAGACCCCCTCCTCTCCCTCCCAACCCCACTTCTCTAATTCCCTAAGAACTATGAGAAAACATTAAATATGAACAACTTGTAAAAGAATTAGCAGCAAGGTAAAGGTTGAGAGCAACACTAAGAGTAAAGAGAATAAAGAGAAGTAACAGAGCTAACAAGACAGAGAACAAGAATTGGAAAACTTAAAGAAGGAAGACTAAAAAAATACAGTGAGGAATTTGAGTAGCTTCTCTAAATCCTTATCCTACTCCCGCAAATTACAAACAGAATAGGGCATTTGAGCTGAGCAGGCGGCAGGGAAGGGACAGACAGAAGGCAGAATACCTGGGTCATCTCCCGAATGGACATCACACTATCCAGGGCTTTCTGAAGCCGCTCATAATTCTTCTTCTGTGGAGAATCAATGGGAAGAGAAGAACCAGATGAACAATAGAGGAGAGTAAGGATGTGATGAGAAGAGACAGAGGTACAGAAGTCTAGGCCCACGGAAACAGGGTAGTATGTCATCAAAAGAACACAGATTTAATGACAGTTCTGGTATAATCGGCTAGTCCTCTTTTACCAACTGGGAGTAATAGGGTAAGTTACTTGACCTCTTAGAACCTTAGCATTCTTATTTGCAAATGAAGATAATTTCTACCACCCTCACAGAAATGTTCTTAAGATTAAATAACATATATAAAGAACTTAGTATAGTGCCTGATATATAGTAACGATGGTAACTGTGAGGTACTGTGCTGGGTAATTGTGATGGTTAATTTTATGTGTCAACTTCACTGGATCATGAGGTGCCCAGACATTTGGTTAACCATTATTTCTGGGTATGTCTAGTCTATAGGGTATTTTTGGTTGAGATTAACATTTGAATCAGTGGACTGAGAAAAGCAGATTGTCCTATAATGTGGAAGGGTCCCATCCAATCAAATGATGACCTGAATAAAACTAAAGGGCTAACCCCTGCCCCTCAAGTAAGGAAGTACTCCTCCTGCCTGACCATTTGATTTGGATTATCAGTCTTTTCCTGCCTTCAGATTAGACCTAAAAACCTGGCTGCTCTTGGGTCTTGAGCCGGCCAGTTTTCAGACTAGAACTTACACCACTGGGTCTCCTGGGTTTCAGGTCAGACCAGGACTGGAAACCGCATCACTGGCTTTCCTCGGTCTGCAGCTTGCTGACTATAGACGATGGGACTTTTCATCCTCCATAATCATGTGAGGCAATTTCTTATAATAAACCTCTCTCTCTCTATATATATATATCTCCCCTATTGGTTCTCTTAATCTGGAGGACTCTAAAACAGTACTTTACATACATTATCTCTCATTTTTATAACAATCTGAAAAACAAATATTATTCCTTTTTTACAGATAAGGAAATAAAGAAATTGAGGTTCAATGACTTGCCTAACACCACTCAACTAGGAAACAGCAGAAACTCAAATGGAACCCAGGTCTGTCTGGCTCCAAAGCCTATATTCTTCCCTATCATGATGTAACTAATATTAATTCTTCTCCCGTCCTGTGATAAACTTAACTATTTACTCATTGGAACAGCTAAATCCTTGGGTTCAAGAGTTCCCAAGAATCAAGTGTTCCTTCCTTATGTCCCTTATTCCAACTTGTATATTCCATATAGATATATTTCACATATACTGGAATCACAGCCCATAGTCTCCCACTACCTTTTTTACCATTTTGGTTCATTAGCCCTGACTTTCTTCCTAAGTAATTTATACCTTAGGATTAAAGGCCAGAGTCTTGGGATCAGTGGGGTCCACCACAGAGGGATAAGGCTCAAAGATGATGCTCTTTCTAGGGGACTCCAATGCTGCCCTACACATGGCCACGAGCAGATCCACCACCTTAGGGGAAAGGAGAAAAAGGGAGAGAAGCTAAATGATTTCCCAGAACTGCAAGTCACATAGGACCCAGCATTTCTCCTTGTTGTGTTTATGGATTTTTTTTTTTTTTTTTTTTGAGACAGAGTCTCACTCTGTTGCCTGGGCTAGAGTGAGTGCCATGGCGTCAGCCTAGCTCACAGCAACCTCAAACTCCTGGGCTCAAGCAATCCTTCTGCCTCAGCCTCCCAAGTAACTACAGGCATGTGCCACCATGCCCAGCTAATTTTTTTT
>CAUYRT010064030.1:0-55441 GCA_963574885.1 Lepilemur ruficaudatus | reverse complement strand
AAATATCATTCCCAGCTAATCTCGTTCCTAATTTTCCAAAGAGCAGAACTAAAGCTCAAGAAGTCACCCCACAAGGTAAGAAGAGAGCTTAGATGAGTATGCTCAAGTTTCTTTCCCTTATAACTTCCAGAACATACCTTCTATAGTTCCCACATTATACTTTCCTACATTTCTTCTTAATTTGACAGGGTCTGAAAAGTATCCCAGGAAACCATGGTAGCTATCAGTGAGATAGGCACTTTTTTTTTTCTTTTTCTTTTTTTTTTTTTTTTTTGTGACAGAGCCTTGCTCTGTTGCCCAGGCCAGAGTGCCCTAGCGTCAGCCTAGCTCACAGCAACCTCAAATTCCTGGGCTCAAACAATTCTGCCTCAGCCTCCTGTGCAGCTGAGACTATAGGCATGTGCCACCATGCCCGGCTAATTTTTTCTATATATTTTTAGTTGGCCAATTAATTTCTTTCTATTTTTAGTAGAGACGGGGGTCTCCCTCTTGCTCAGGCTGGTCTTGAACTCCTGACCTTGAGCAATCCTCCCGCCTCAGCCTCCCAGAGTGCTAGGATTACAGGCATGAGCCACCGCACCCGGCCCAAGACAGGGACTTTTGAATAGCATCAGTACCCATAAGTCTTTCCCTCCTTCTCTGGAACCATAGTAGGCACAGCCTCACACCCTGTGCAGTCAGTGTGAGCCCTGAAATCATAGTAAACTTGGCTCTGTACTTCTCTCTGGGCAGTTGGCTTAAGTGCTGTGTCTGTCCTGAGTGAAGCTTTTTCATCAGAATCCTCATTCTTTGGAAGCCTTTTATATACTCTTTTTCATTTGACCACACTGTGCGTATAGAGTTTGGGGACTAAAGGGTTCCTGATGTAGATGTGAAGAAACCTCACCGCAGCTTGCTTTTCTCTAAGCTGTTTGTGGTAAAGTCCTGGCAATTTGTTTAGAAGTTCAGTGAGTGATACCTAATAAAATAATAAGTGGAAGGGGTTTGACTGTAAGGAGTTTGGGGCTGATGGTTTTCTTGCCAAGCTACTGTATGCAGATTTGCTCCTGGACTTTAGAGATGGAAGATTCTGCACTATCCCTTTTCCCCTGAAAATCGAGTCTGGTCAACCTGAGAAGTATTTTCTGAAACTCCAAGTCATAATTTTATTTTCCAACTTTGTTTTTTAACCTTTCACAGTTAGTCTATGTTTCCCACCCCATCAACCTTTACTGGTAGTCATAACATAAATGAGCCAATAGCTTCATGGAACTGGGGCTTCCTTTTTAACACAAAAGTGCTGTGTTTACCTTCAAAATGACCCTGACCTGCACCGGACTACATGGTGTCATCAAGCCTTCCACCTTCAAGTCAAGACGTAGTTGCTTTTTAGTTTGTTTGGTTTTGTTTAGATGCCCTTGTCCGTGGAGTGCCATGTGCCCAAGGTTGATTCCTACTTCTTACCTTTGAAACCGTGGAGTCATGGCACCAGAGAGGAGTGAGATGGAGGTGAACTGCAGACAGGGCCACACAAAAATAAGCATTTCAAGAGGAACCTGAGGGTCTTTGTATCTCAAGGCACAAGAACCCTAAGTGATCTCTGCAGGCCCAACCCCAGCCCCTGCACATGTTTTCTGAGCAGCCTACAAGTAAAGGGAGGACCTTAGGACTGCACATAAGTATGTCTCTGAGCAATTCCAGGAGGTGAACCCAGGTTCCCCTTGAGGTATTTCTCTACTAAAATCAAGATTTTTAGATTTTAAAAAATATCTTACATTATGTTTTATACTTACAAAGCATTTCCACCCACATTGTTTCCTTCTAAATCTAAACCTGTGAGATAGACATTGTCATACCCATGTTACTGATAAGACTTAGGGAAAGAAACTCTAAAATTACATTGCTAATATAAAGTACAAAACTCTGGCATTCAAACCATGTCTTCAGTCATTTCTGTAAGAATACTTTATACCAAGTCATTTTCCTTTTAATAGAATACTTCGGTGGCCCCAAGAGAGTCTTTCTTTATCCCCAAAAAGCAAATATTTTGATCGTGTTAAAATATTTGTATCCTCAAATACTTTATTGATGTGTTATGCCTTCAAATAATATAATAGAAATCCAAATTCATTATTGTCTTATTTAAGGTAACACTGTGGAGTGGGAGGAACATGGAATTTGGGTTGAGTCAAATAATTCAGAATACGATTCTTCTCTGCAATAAGTGTGTGACCTTCATTTAGCCCCTTTCTTCACCTATACAAATGTGAATGACAAACCATCTCAAGTAGGTCTTGCAAGTATTAATGAAAATGACACAAGCACAGTGCCTCGCATTAATAGGAATCCAATAAACAGAAGTTTCCCTTCCCATTTTCACTTTTGTTCAAGCTAAGCTTTTCTTTCTTATCTCCCACTTCTTTCTTAGATGAACTCTCCTTTCATGCCAAATGTAATTATGCGTCATCTCTTGAACATGCCGTTTTCCTTCCCACCTTCACATTTTTATGCGCACTGTCGCCTCCTCTGAAGAGCCCTCCTTTTGTCAGTGTCCCTTCGTACACTCCTGGTTCACCACCTATAGCATTCCTACTTATCTTTCAAGGTTCAGACCAAATACCACTCTTTATTGCAGTCTTTTCTGATCATTTCAATCAGAAATTATCTTTGTCTCTGAATGTCTTTACCTTTAATAATCACTGCCCTCATGTGGCACTTAGGTTGCCTTGTTGTCTTTATTTGCATATCTTTATTATCTTTCCCTTCAGACCTTAAACTCATTGTGGAAAGGAGTTGTAACTTCCTGCCTCTAGATATTCATCATAGTGTGTATGTAGCATAGTTCCAAGGAGGCTGCATAGTGTGGTCAAAAGAACACATTTAGAGGATTTTAGCGGCAGGCTTGTCTAGGTTTGAATTGTGGGTCTGCCACTTCCTTACTACCTGTTGTCCTGAGACAAGTTACTTCACTCTCTGAGCCTCTGTAAAATGTGAATGATCGTACCTACTTGATGGGGTCATTGTGTGAATTAAATGGATGTTTCCTTGATCATAATACAAATGGGTTAAGTAGAATGATGTTCGTTCCTTATTCCATGATTTTCTAAAGAATGGAATTGTTAATAATAAATTTTAGTAGACTCATCTGACATAACGGGGACTCGTATATACCTTCTATAGTTTATTGGGGAAGCCAGGTTCACTCAGTGGAAGAACCACAGAACACAAGCTAAATATTGACAATTAACTATTCCATCCTATTCTAGCATATGGATTTGTATTTGTAATTCCCCCAAGATAAGATTTTACTGTCCTTCTTAATTTTATTAATCCATTCTAAACAGACAGATGTTGCAGCAGCCTTGATCTCTTGGGGATTCTTATTTTGTTTCTGATTAAAAGATGAGTTTCTTTCTTAAGCCTGAGGGTCTAAGTATCACTGCCCTTCTCTCCTAAACGGCTTGTTTGCATGCCAGAAGTAAACTTGTTATTCCCTATTGGACACTAAAGAAGCTTTTCAGTATCTAAGCCCCTTCTAAAATGTTTCCTTCTAGTAGGCAGAAGAGTGGTATGGGAATAGTATTTAGCAATAGTATCTGGTATTTTGTAGATGCTTGGTAAATAGTAGTTAGTGTGATCTTTAGTTTTATTTACTTCTTTTTTTATTTTGAAAGAGCTTGAGGAGAGTAAGCAGAGCTCACAAAACTAGTCTGTGTTGATCTCTTTTCTTCTTGAGGGCGCAGAGAATTTGAGAACACTGAAATTCAGCCAGATAATGACCCAGAGTTATGGCCAGTGTTCCAGTATGGTTTGTGCTTTGTTCTTTCTTATTAGAGTCCAGCTCTGACTTTAATAGCACAGTAATTGCCAGTTCCTATCCGTAGGGGTTGAGAACATCATCAGGTTATCTGTTTAACGCTGGAGAAGCTGAGGTTGTCCAGCTTGTGGTCCACTCTTAGGTCAGTGGCTATTATGTGAACTGCTACTCCAGAAAGCAACTTGTCAGTGTAAGAATTTTAATGAAGCCATTTAAGTTTTCCAGCCATGGGAGCTGGCTCTCTTGTGGTTTTTTCCCCCTTTCTATCAAGCTACTTCCAAGAAGAGGCTCATGTTCTGGTTCCAGGGCACGAGCCCTAGAGTGGGCAGTTGTTCATTACTGGCTTAGGACAATCATATTGGAGATCTCCCTAGACATCAGACACTTCTTATCATTTCTGCTCTCCTGTTGGCTGATCCTCTAATGCTTTTAGGGCGCTTGAGGTCATCTTTTGCCCTAAGGGATGTCACTGTGTGGCATTTTACAAATAGGACTGTGGATATGCTTTCTATCACTTTGGAATGACTTGGTAATAATAATAATAGCCACTGTTTATTGAACTGCTGTGTGAGGTAAGCACTGCACAGGTTGCCTAAGATAGATTGTCGTTAATCCTCACAACAGCCCTTTAAGACAGGTATTAAGGTGAATCTTATTACACCCATTTTACAGATAAATATTGGGGAAGTTAAGTAACTTGCCCAAGGTTTAAACAGTTACTAAATACCAGAGCCAAGACTTAACTTCAAAGCTCTATTTCTATGCTGTTTACAGAAATCTCAAAATGCCCCTGAAACTCTGAAATGACTGTGGTATTTCACACTAACATTACCAGAAATTCCCAGGACATTAATTCAGTGATCTGAGTTGAATGTGTAGAGGCATTAGCCAATTTGAAAACAGTAGATTTCCACAGTTTTACACAAAAACCCAGAGAAACCCAAGTACATTAGACAAATTGGAATTGAAAAGCTTAAATAAAAATATTCATTTTAAGGTCATCTGTTTAGACTGACACGAGGTCTATGGAAAATGAGGGAGCTGGCATCATGTTTCTGAAATATGCAATTTTACAATGGGAACGTGTTATAAAACGCCCTGCCACTGTTGTTTTCCTTGGGATTTAGGGTGAGAGACATGAAGGCTGACAACTCTCTTCCTGTTGTAGGTCAGAGCTTCAAGGAACTCTGTAATCTTCCCACCAGCTTTACTCTCTCCTGGAACTCACGGGTAAAATTAGATGCTGGCTGGACTTCAGTAGTTGAGTCTGAAAGCTTTCAGAGGCCGAGTCAGACAACTGCAGCAGACTGCTTTCTCACAGTACCACTTTGAGAGACACTTTGTATAGACTAACGTAGTTTAGCAAACTGATGAATGTCTGACAATTCTGCCATAAAACACCATTAATAACAATGCCCATAGGAGCAGAAGAAAATGATCTCTGTGTGGTGAATCTCCTTGGAAACAGGATCAGGCTTTATCTTCCTGCTACCAGTGTGCTGCATTTACCTCTTGATGTTGCAGTGCACTGTATGTGTACTGTTACTGTTGAAAAACAATAGCAACTCTGTAGGGAAGGGTTAGTTGGAATTGTTTTATTATGCACATTCTGACTGACTCCAGGAGGCAGACATGGTGAAAAGGGTATGGGAAGAAATTATTTAGAGACTGAGTGCCCTCCCAAACCAGCATCAAACACATTTATCTAATTTGACACATTTTGCCTGGAAGTCATAGAAATAGACTGAGGTGCCCCCATCAGAATCTAAAGAGCCAGAGACTAAAACCAGACTAAAAAGGGCCAACCCATTAGGGAAGTACCTCCCTGGGGAGTGGGTGGGCAGAGAAAGGAGGTTAGATGGCAATTATTAAACACTGAATCAAGAATATGTTCAGAGAGGCTGCTACCCGGGGAAATCCTCCTTCCCAGACTTAGCTGGGCAGGGGACAGTTAAGTAAAAGGAGTTCTGTTTATTCTCTGCTGCAGGATGCTACCCCCTGACCCTTTATAAGTCAGACTTGCTTGATTACTCCTTTTAATTCAAGGCTCAAAACAGCTTGTAAAGTTTTTTTTATCATTCCTTTCCAGATTGTGTGGGCCACACTGTAGCATGAGCTTTCCCTTTGTCCACATCTGTTTTCCAACCTCATTACTCTTCTGTTATTACATTCATTAAAAAAAAAAGAGCTGTTTATTTCTTTTCTGCATGTTTTTCCCCCAGTTTCAAAAGCTAAAATGGTAAATCATGTGGTGTTTGATGTGACCATCTCCACCATTTTTTGTATACAATTTGATGATTGCATATACGGGAATTGGTTGAGCCTTATTGCTTAAATTAGCTATACCCAAGCCAAAGCTCACAACTCACATAAGGCTGTTTCACTGAAAACAGAGATGATCAAGACTCCTCATTTCTATATCAGAATGTTGTCATTCTCTCCAGGGCACATAGTAGTAATCTGAATTTTTTGGCCAGTGTGACTCCTGAGCATTTCGATTTGCATATAATTATTTAAAGAAAAATGGAAGCTGGGAGGCAGAACTTTTGGATTTAGGGTCGTTTTACTTAGTGAAGAGAAAGCTAAGAGAAATGAAACAAGGATGTCCATGAAAACCATTTATATGCAACATTATACAGGAAGTACTAGCCCATGCAATGAAATAAGAACAACGGATGAGAAGTATAAGAATTGGAAAGAGAGAGACAGCTCACCTTTTTTGTAGATATTATTTGCTACATAGAAAATCCAGGAGAATCAACAAACTATTAGAATTAATAAAAGCATTCAAAGTTGCCAGATATAGAAATTGATGGTGTTCCTACATGTCAGCAATAACCAATTAGAAGAAAAAAGATCCTATTTGCAGTAATAATCAAAAGCACGAAGAAGGTAGGAATAATCCTTAGAAAGCACATATAAAATCGTTGTAAGAAATGGATAAAGCAAAGTTGAAGGAATGAAAGAAGACTCACATAAATGGATATAACATGTTCATAGATAGGAAGACTTAGTATTTTAAAGTTTTCAGTTATCCCCAAATCTGGAAATTAAATGAAATTCCAGTGAAAACCATAATAAGTTTTGAATTACTCAGAGTCCTGGCAGGAAACTAATGGCACACACAAAAGTGTTTACTGAAGAGAGTGAATGAAGAACCTGTTCACAAAGGTGTGAGCAAAGCTTAGGGAAACCAAGAATCTGGCAGGGGAAGGTAGAGCATGCTAAGCTAGCAAAAGCAAGACACCTTTAGAGCCCCTGGGCCTGAAGCTGCAAGAGGGTGCAGTAGTTATCAGAACCTAGACAGTATTGTAGCTTTACCCACCTGACAGGTCTTCAGAAGAGGAACAGCTACTACTAACTTGGACACAGGGGTGAGGGAGCCAAGGGGAAAAATACCTCGACCTGTTTCTCCTTTTGCCCTTCGTTCTCCTGCCATTGGCTCTCATTAGCTGAGTATAAGAAGAGCCCATCTGTAGGTCAGCCTCATGGGACGTAGAGCAAAGTGAAGGGTGGAAAGTGGATCTGAAGGATTGACCAGAGAATACCCATTACATGTTGTTTTCCATAGAATTTTTCAAAGTGATGTTGAACTTCATGTGGAAGATCAAAGCGTCAAAGCCACAAAGAACAATTTTTAAGAAAACAGACCTATTATGAATTTCATTTGAATCCCATTTAATTTCTGTCCTACCACATATTAAAATGTATTATAAAGCTGTAATAATTAAGACAGAAATTAACAATACCATTGTTACAGAGAAAGACAGACAGTGGAACATAATCCACATAAATGTGGAAAGTTGATATATGACAAATCAGTGCTAAAGATGTACTGTTCAATAAATTGTGCTGGGGTAAATAGTTGTCCACATGGGAGGATTTAGTGCTTCATATTATAATAGCAGAAATTTAAAACTCTGACCATAAGTGTTCACAAGGATGTGGATACTCATACACTGTTGGTAGAAGTTAAATTGCTATAATTGGAGTATAATTTCCAATGTCTAGTAAAGTTGCATAAATTCTGGAGCCAGATTATTCCCCGTCTATAAAATGGGTATAATGACAGAATCCTCATAAGGTTGTTGTGAAAATTAGATGAGTTAATGTATATATAAAGTGCTTAGTCATCATTGTGACTTCTAGGATCCTGTAGTCCCACCTCTATATACACCTCTAGCTATATAATCCAGAGAAAATTCTGATTTGTATATAAAAGAAGACTCGTTCAATACTGTTTATTATTGATGAACAAAAGAATGAGTTGAAAAATCATGATATATTCATTGAATAGCAGTAAAAAATGAATGAAATAAACCTATATATAGTAACACAGGTAAATCTTAAAAATACATTGAGAGAAAAAAATAGATTACAGAAGAGTAAGAATAGTCTAATATTGGGAATGCAGGAGAAATGGGACTGGGGAAGGGTACACAGATTTCAGCTGTATCTGTAATATTTCATTTTAATATAGTTTTAAAAATCTGAACCAAAAAGAGAGCTAAGTAGTATATTATTATTAACCATATATTATGGTTCAGATTTCAAGAATATGAAAGGGATATTAGAAGTATGATAGAAAGAAACTTCCTTGCATAAAGAAGAATATGATCTTTGGAGGCAGACAGTCCTGAATTTAATCCCATTGTTTTTGGCTGTTTTTTTTTAAAATCATTATTATTAGCTGTGTAGCCTTGTATGGGTTACATAACATTAGTTACCTCACTGGAATAGTTTGAGGATTAAATGAGGTACTGCATAGTACCTGATACAAAATAGATATTCAGTAATTTTTCTATTCCTTTCCTTCTTGTACAAGGATGAAAAAAATTAATCAACATTCTCCTTGGAAAATACTCTAGACCAAATTCCTGCTTCTGTAGGGCTGGTGTCTACAATCTTGTTGGCTTTGGATAAGGATTGCCAATTCATGCCCAAAGTTAGTGAAGCAAGCTCACTTGATAAAGAAATGAACTTGAGGATCTTACTCTATAAAATTGTGGTTCTTTTTTTCCAGCAAGTAGTTATATTTGCCAGTGTCTGGGTGTGTGGTTCTGTCCTGAGCTGTCTGTAAGAAAGATGAGATGACCATGGTCCTTACGTTTATCCTAAAAAATCTTTGACTCTCCATTTTTGTAATAAGCACCTGTGAATTTACACCTTCTCTTGTGAAGTGAACTGGGAAATGGTTATTCTCTCTGCTGCTCCCATATAAAGACAAATGTCTTTGTCAGGGTCAGTTTCTACAGGGGGAAACTCAACCTTGCTTTCATCAAAATGATACCTATTCTAGGCACACCTTTTTTTTTCCCCCAGAGACAGGGTCTCACTCTGTCACCCAGGCTGGAGTGCAGTGGTGTGATCATAGCTCACTGTAACCTTCAACTCCTGGCCTCCAGGGATCCCATCTCAGTCTCCCAAGTAGCTAGGACTACTGCACCACACCTGGCTAATTTTTTAAAAATATTGTTTGTAGAGATGGTGTCTTGCTGTGTTGCCCAAGCTGGTCTGGAACTCCTGACTGCAAACGATCCTTCCACCTTGGCCTCCCAAAGTTGTGGGGCGACAGGTGTGAGCCTTCAAGCCCAGCCTAGGCACACCTCTTTTGATCATTAACAAGTAATTTGGTGATTTTCATATGAACACTTCTGTAACAATCAAATTAGCAAATAAAAGCTTGTGGCTTAGAATTTGATCTCATTTATACTCTAGTGTTGAGGAGTTAGTTACTTCCCAAGTACTAGGTTAAAACATACTGTGCTAAAAAGAAACTGTGCAATAGGTGAAGGAGACAAATAACTTTAAAGAAAAAGATTAGATACCAATGACAGAACAAATTTTTTAAAGAGAGAGAGAGAGAGAGAGACAGACAGACAGACAGACACACACACACACACACACAGCCATTAGTGGACAAAGAAAATAGCCATTGTATAGCTGTTAAAAGGATGATCTTCTTTCTTTCATGCTCCTCACAAGAAAATTCATCCCGAACAATTGCATTTGAGGAAAGGTTTGGGAAAGGGAAATTAGTTTCCAAAGGAAAGTGTGAGAAGCACCTTGGGCTTGAATGATTTAACACTAAACTAAGACCTGGTATCTGAGAAGCTGTATCTAAGAGTGGAGAGATGAAACAAGAGGCCTAGGAAAATTTTCCTGTCCAGTGTCTTTAGGGCTTACCAAGATGACCTTACATGTAGATACTGTTTGCTAAAATGGACATATTTAGGAAATCTTTAAAAGTATCTAATTGCCACAATAAGTATGACTCACAGCCCTTTGCACCTTCTGTTGTTGGAGAGTCCATCCCATGGCGTGTTAGAAATTTTATATAATCTAAGCCTATTTAGTCTATTTTCTCCCACTTTGTAAACACCCTTTTTCCATAGTTGCAAATGTCTCCACCATTATTTGTTTCAATTTGTAAATTGCAGAAAGTCCAGAATAAACAGTGGCCTCATACACGCACACTCATGTGTTGCCGGAGATGAACTATCTCTGGTGAGAAATACTTTCAAAAGGGGACCCCCCATGTTTTCTTTATAGAGCCAGAATTCCAAAAGCAAGGTTTTTTTCCTTCTTGTCCTCTTTCTACTAAGATAGGAAAGCTAATTTTTAAATTGCCACAGTGGTTGGTAACTTAAAAGATGTTAAGTAGTGATGTCAAGGCTTATATTTCTTTGAAAATAAGTAATGTACTGGTCCCGTAGAAATAATCAGGCCCCTTATCAACAGCTGCATTGTCAGACCGTATCTTACCCAGCTTTGAATTTCCAACACTTTTCTATGGTTGATAGGTGAGTGACTGAGTGACTGAGTGAGTGAATAAAAGATGTTGCCAAAAGGTGTGATCCTTGGCAAGAAGCAAGAGATGCCATAGGCTTACCATCTGATTCAGAACTCAACGAGGGAGGTGACAAGGAGATGAAACATGGAATTTTCCAGAGCAAAGGCAAGAAGAGCTATGTAAGAAAGGACTGTTTGACCTGAAACATGACCATAGGATAAAAGACTCCACTCTCCTTTGTTTTATTCTCCTCCACGTCCAAGAACCTGTCCTATGTAGGTCTTTATGTGCTCAAAGCACACTGAAAACCCATACCCCTTCCAAAAAAAAAAAAAAAGTGGGTCATGTATCTCTTGAATATTTTATATCACGTCCTACATTTTATGCCTGGAGAGAAACTGTTACTCACTTGTAGATGTCACTCAGGCCACAGATGTACTGTCATTCACTGAAGATTCAGTATCCTTGTCATATTTGATCTCAGGGACTGTTTGCTCCTCTGCTTCTTCCACCCTTGCCTGTTTTCATTTGTTATTCATTCATTTATTCATTTGGTATTTTCTAATAACTAAGAATTCTCTTAACTACTACTCAGACTTGAAAAAGAATGAGGCATGGTATCTGTCTTTAAGGTATATTCCTTGATCCAGTTGGGAAGGCAGAATTATTAATACACAGTCACTTCTCTTTTTGTATCAATACCACCAACTCCCATCACTACCACATTTTTTAGTTTTCTTTTGCTTTCCATTTACCAGATTCAAATTATTTTTTTTATTGTGGTAAAAAAACACATAACAAAGTTTACCATCTTAACCATTCTTAAGTATACAGTACAGTAGTGCATATGTATATTATTATACAACACATCTCTATAATGTTTTCATCATACAATATTGAAACTGTACCCATTGAACAGCTTCCAATTCCCTCCCCTCACTCCATTCTGGTAATCACATTCTACTTTGTGTTTCTATGAGTTTGACTACTTTAACTACTGTGTATAAGTGGAATCATGCCATATTTATCTTTTGTGACTGACTGATTTCACTTAGCATAATATCCTCAAGGTTCATCCATGTTGTAGCATATGGCAGGATTTCCTTCTTTTTTAAGGCTGAATAATATTCCACTAAATATACACACACATACCACATTGTTTTAATCCATCCATCCATCCATCAATGGACATTTAGGTTGCCTCCATCTCTTTGACTATTCTGAATAATGCTTCAGTGAACATGGGTGTGCAAACATCTCTTTGAAATTCTGTTTTCAGCCAGGCACAATGGCTCACGCCTGTAATCCTAGCACTCTGGGAGGCTGAGGCGGGAGGATTGCTTGAGGTCAGCAGTTTAAGACCAGCCTGAGCAAGAGTGAGACCTGTTTCTGCTAAAGTTAGAAAAAATTAGTCGGGCATGGTGGTGTGCACCTGTTGTCCCAGCTACTGGGGAGGCTAAGGGAGGAGGATCGTATGAGCCCAGGAGATTGAGGTTGCTGTGAGCTAGGCTGACACTGTGGCACTTTAGCCCTGCTTTTGTTGCCTGTGCTTTTGGTGTCATATGTAAGAAATCTTCGCCAAATCTAATGTCATGAAGCTTCTCCTTCTATGTTTTCTTCAGGTAGTTTTATAGTTAGTTTCAGGTTTACGTTTAGGTCTTTAATCCATTTGAGTTGACTTTTGTATATGGTGTAAGATAAGGATCCATCTTTATTCTTTCACATGTGGACATCTTGTTTCCCCAGAACCATTTGTTGAAGAGATTATCCTCAAATTATTTTTTAAAGGAAAAACCAAAATATCTTCTTTCTTCCATGGGAAATTGCTACAAAATTATTACTGTATGCAGAGGTGATCAATGAATATGTAGCCAAAAATAGGGGAACATAAGGATTTTAGAGTCTTTTGGGTAGTTAATAAAAAGTACTAGGTTATTTTTCAGGATTTTGTGATATTTTTGGTATTTGTCAGCTTTTTAAAATATGTAATCTTAATGATCTGTCCTCATTCTGTGTAAAAATTACTCTCACACTTAATTTTGTCTTCTTTTTCTCAGAGAGAGCCCCCAATGTTGTATAAGTTTCAGGCTACCAATAATGAGATCTACCCCTGTTCAGATGCATTCAGTTTTGTAAAAGTTTTCCTTTTTCTCTCATGATGTCTGCTCCAACCTGGACTTGTGGCCCTTTATACCTGAAACAGAGCATCATTTATGTTCTCCCTTCACTATTAAGCTGGGGAGTCCCTTTGCTTCACTTTTGTATTAGATCTCTTATTCCTTCCTGTATCCCATGTAGTCTTCTCTCTTGGTTTACTTCCTCATTTTATTGGAGTACATCCTCCTGTAACTTCCACAACTAGTATTCTTTATTCCTTTATGTAGATCTGAGTTTCAATTTTCTATACTTTTCTTTCACCTTGAAGATTTCCTTTAATGTTTCTTTAAATACCAGAATGCTAGCTAGAGTTCTCTCATTTTTTTTGCCTAAAAATATCTATTTTACCTTTATTTTAAAGAATATTTTTGCTGAATATACCAGAATAGGCAAATCTGTAGAGGCAGAAAGTAGAGTAGTGGTTGCCTAGGGCTGGGGATATAGGGAGTTTGGGAGGTGATGGCAAAGGAGTACAGGGTGGTTTCTTTTCAGAGTAATCAAAATCTTCTAAAATAGATTGTGTATTCACACACAATTCTGTGAATACACTAAAAGCCATTAAATTGTATGCTTTAAATGGATGAATTGTATGATAGGTGAATTATATCTCAATAAATCTGTTGTTGTTTTTAAAGCTACTTAGGACTGATATACCTAATAGAATAGAAGTTCATGCTTATTTCTTTTCTCTTCCTCAACTCACTGATTCCCTTTTTGGACAGGTGTGTGAGCAGACAGGGAGTTCCATCCCATTCCTTATTATTTGGGTTATTCTTGAATGGCAGCTTCTGCCTAGTCTGTGGTGGCTAGGAGATTCACAAGCCACTGCATGTATTTTCCATACTTTCCCCTGGGGCCTTAGCAGAGGACATTTTTAGAAAAACCGTGGGTCTAATTTTGATGTGGCCCAATGTCTGTTCATTAGTCCCCATCACTGCCATTGGGATAAGCATATGTTATATTCAGTTTTAATCCCTGAAGGACATGGAGTTGTTCAGTCCATCCTGGTGTAAGCCACAAACAATGTTTAAAATAGTGGGCCAAGCCATTGGGCCTCCATGGTGAGGTGGCACTGGTCTCTCTGCTTGACTTAAAAAAAAAAAAAAAAAAATACCGGGCAGATAACCACAAGCCAAATTGGGCTTGGCTGCTCCAGGCCAACTGGATGACTGTGGCAGTTCAAGTTTCACGAAGCCTCCTTCAGCTCACTCTTCCTCCCTTTCCAGGTCCCTCTCCACGTTAACTCTTTGTTTAGCTTGGCCCCAGAGCAGTGAGTGTACATTCCTTTAGTTAAATGTTTGTCTCTTGAGTAATTCTCTCCCTATTGTCAGCACAACTCAAGAAATCCTCTAGTGTAGTGCAAGCCCCCTTCCTTATACTTGAGGACCCCGATCCCCGGAAAGAGGAAGTGTTATGCCAAAAGTACCTAGCACATTAGGGTAGGGCTGGGACTGGTAACTTTATCTCCCTACTCCTGGTTTAGTGCTCTTTTTATTTTTGAAGAAAGATACACATTGCAGAAAGAAGCAGGATTCTGAGCAAGTTCCAGCCACTCGCAATTGTCTTTGTTGTAGATGCATACATGGGCTCAGCAATAAGCCGCCTCAAAGGCAGTTATAGTTTCTTAAAGTCCAAGAGGCTTATTGGGGCCACTGAATCCAGCCTGTGGGGGAAGTCATAAGATTTGTCTTTGGAAAGGAATGTGAAGTAGTTGACCTGGTAGAAAGAATATCTAATTTGGAATCAGGATCTGGGTTTGAGTCACACAACTCTGCTACTTAAAGATTTTGCATTTCGGGTAAGTAATTTAAGTTTTCTGAGCTTCAGTGTACAGATCTGTATACAAGGAAGAAATAACAGTACCTATCTGGGAATGTGGTTGAACGTATTTGATTAAATAATGGATGTAAAAGCTTCTTTTAACTTAAAAGGTGTATTCACATGAAAAGTTGGTTCTGGTGTGTGTGTGGGGGGGTAGCATGTGTATGTGTGCACGCACACACAGCAAGAAATGGCCCCTCCAAGTATATCCTTATTAGTGCTTACACAGGTAGCACCAGAGCTAAGGGTTCTGCTGGTTCTTGTCACACATGCCTGCTCATTGGGGCAGCAAAAATGGTGCCATGTGGGCATATATGGACCCTCAATGGTTTGAAAGCATTCTCCAGCAACTACCAACTCATTAACCTACTGTATTCCGTAGTATCTCAGCTTTTTAAATAGATACTACATACCATGTGGTTAAAAAATGAAAACTAGGCACAAAATGGTATATAGCGAAAAGACAACTACTCCTATCCTCCGGTCTCCCGTTAATCACTGTTACCAGTTTCCTGGGTATCGTTGCAAAATTATTCTGTGCATCCTTTTTCCTTTTTTAATTTTTTTCTTTTCTTTTCTTTTCTTTTTTTTTTTTTTTTTGAGGTAGGGCCTCACCATGTCATCCAGGCTCGTCTGGAATTCCTGGGCTCAAGAGATCCTCCTGCCTCAGGCTCCTAAGTAGCTGGGACTATAGGTGCATACCACTGGGCCTGGCTTTTTGTTTTGTTTTTGTTTTTTCTTTACTTTTTCCCCCTTTTTTTCTTTACATCCAAAGGACTCTCTACTGTGCACATTCTTTTCGTATGTCAATGTATCTTGGTGAATTTTCCTTTTTTAGTATTTCTAAAATTTCGCTATTATTTTTAGAGATAACATAGTTTTCCATAATTTACTTAGCAACCCCTGTAGTTGGACATATGGATGGTTTTTAGTCTTTTGTCATTGTAAATAGTGCATTATACACAATGTCGCTATAAACAGTGCTAAAGTAAATATCTTACATCTTTGGGCATTTATATAATTTTATCTTTACAATTAATTCCTAGAAGTAGAATTCGCAGGTTAAAGGGTATGTTACCTGGGAATTTTTTGTAATTTTATTAACATCAGTTTTTCCATCATATCATTATACTGACCTGTACTCCCACCAGCAGTATCTGAGAGCACTTCTTTCTCTACACCTTGCCAATACAGTATATCAGATTTTTTGATCTTTGCCAATCTGGTGGATGCAATGTGTTATTTCATTGTAGTTTCAATTTGCATTTCTCTTAGACTAGCATTGAGCATCTTTTCAGATATTTAAGTGCCATATTTCTTCTTTTTCTGTTCATGTTCTTTGCCTATTTTATATTGGGTTTTTTTATCTTATTCTTATTGATTTGAAGAAGCTTTCTATATACTAAGCAAATGAGCTTTATATTAATATTTGTCTCATATCTAATACATATTTTTCCAAGTTTGTCAGTATCTTTTAACATATCTGTGATAATTTTTGCCGTAAATTTTAAAATTTTATGTGTTTAAATTTATCAGTAATTTTAATAATTTCTGGGGTTTGCGTCATACTTAGAATAGCTTTTTCCATTTCTCTATTGTTTCAAAATTCTTTATTTTCATAATAAATCTTCACTTTCTTCTCTCTTCCTTTTTTATAAGAATGTTGCACACATAATAGATGTTCAAGAACTTTTTTCCTAAACAGCTGTTTCAATTTAGAATGTTTCAATTAATGAAAAGAACATTGAATTTGGATTCAGAAGACCTTGTTGATAACTATAACTTAAACCAGTTAGCAACTCTGAACCTGCCTCTTGAATTTTTGTGAATATCTAATGAGATCAAGTGAATTAATACCTGAAAAAGTCCTTTTTAAAGTATAAAGTAATTATTTGGGACAGTTTTTCAGTGAACACATTCATACATGCATTTGTTATTTTTCTCCCTAATTGGTCTCAGGTTTGAAATAAAATTTGTCTCTAGGAAAAAGCAAACCTCATAAATGTGAAATTTCCTAATTGCTTCTTTGGGAATACCTTACCACTGAGAAGGCTTTTCTGAGCCTTGGTTGGGAGCTGAATGAGGAGGGGAGAATTGGGCCTCTGGTCAGAGGTTCTCCCCAAGTGTCTAGACTTGTAACTTTTAAGAGTTGGATGGTTGGAACAAGTGGGCAGGACATTTGGATCATATTCAAGGACAGAGAACCCAGTTCATTTCTATTGTGCTGAAAGAGTTCAAAGGCAAAATATTCTGGGAAGTAAAGTTGGTTTAGTTGGTTTACTCTTAGACATATGTAACTTCCTATGCCAGCGAGGGAGGCTCCGAGGGCATGTTGAATGCCCAAGTTATAGAAAGTTGTGTTTGGATTGGTCCTTAATAACGTAGAGGAGCTGGGTTGAATGAAAAAGAAAAAAGCCCATTGACACAGGGTATTGTGGACCAACCTTCCAAAAGTCTCTCTACCTCATTTTGAGAGACTTGGGCACTATTTTCATTTCTATCCTAGTTTAATGAGTTGGTCAAATTATGTCATCACTTTATCTAAAATGTGAATTTTAAATATGTTTTTATTGAGGTAATTTTCATACAGTGCAATGCACAGATCTTAAGTGTGTAATTAAATGAGTTTGAACAAATGAAAACATATACATATTTTTTTTACTGTGATTTTCCCTCTTTAAAATGAAAAATAAAGCAGCCCATGGCTGCTAGTATTAAATAATACTATGATGTTGTAATGTTGTAATAGTAGAAGTTGTGATGGTTATTTTGCTCCACGTTGCTCCTTTATGTATTGAAAACAGTTGGGCACCCAGGACATTCCGTGGTGCTGCCTAGTTCCTCCAGAGATCTTACCATTTTATTTGTTAATACAAATGTGATCATTTGTGCTGGAAAAGTACCAATGAATTCAGTGAGTCTTGGTTTCCTACACTTAATCCACCAGACATTTACCAAGCACCCACTCCGTGCCAGGCACTTTAGATTTGTTTCATTCTCCCCGCCACCCTGTGCCTCTACTTGGGAGGAGGCAAATGTGATGAAGGGATGGCCAAGTGAATTTAGAGGAGATTTGTAGCAAAATGAGGTTGAAAAGGTAAATTGATTTTTAAGCAGTTAGAACTTGAACTAACTCATTTGGGCAGCTTTAATTATACGTTTGGTATTATGATCTGAAGACTTGTTGACCTCTGCTGCTGCTTCTGGGCTCCTTGCAGTTAGCATCCATGGCTGCATTTCTCTTCTGTGCTTTTTCTTTTTTTCTCTTTCTCCTGCTGTTCAGGCTTTACTCAACCTACCTGGGCATTCATTTGTTCCCCTAAAGCCATGCCAATTATTGCAAAGGTAAAGAGAAAGCATCCTCAGCAGAGCTGTCAGTGTCTGCTGGAGAGGCCCCACTCACCAGGAAGTGAGGAGATTTGCCCAGGCGTGGCAGGGCATGTACAGGCCTGAAGCCATGAAGCCACCTCAGAAAGGGTGCAGAGGCTTCCCCAGCACCTATCACCTATTTGTTGAATGGATGGGTGAGTGAAGTTCTCAGGCAGTTGTCATCAGGGCCCTCTCTTGCCTATCTAGTCTATAGGCTTCTGAAAGCTTTGTGGCCCCAAATTCCCGTCCTCAGTCTCTTTTCGGACTGTGCTGCTGTCTCTTGGCCTACTACTGATGGTTGCTGACCTCGGGGCCTCTCCTGCCCACTAGTGATTAAAATCGGCTGCCCTGAAACTGCCTCCACCTTGTTAGACCAGAGACGTGAACCAGAGAAATGAGAAGAATCACTTGAGAGCTGAACTGGAGTCCCTTACTTTGCCCATCCTCCTAGGTTGTGTTTTCTTTCTTGATAAAATGCAGAAAAGGAAGAGGAAACAAATATGATATTTAGTGTGGGGCAGAGTAGCTACTAATAAATGTGTACGAAAGAGAACTAAGTGCTACTTCTCCGATCTAGAGTAGCCCCCAGGTCTGAATACTTTTGTTTTCTGCAGATTTTCAACAGGTGTCAGTTACACTTTCTTGGCCCTAAAGTGAAAAGCTCTGCATGCTTGGTTTGGGTTACCCGTGGGCTCTAGACAAGACTAGAGGATTGACTCAGTGAAAATGTTTACTTCTCTAATTAAGCAGAATTAAGGTCTGGACTCAAAACTGTCTTGGGCTGTACTAGGCATAATTGAGATGCATGGGCTTTGTGTAAATAATGTACCTCTAATTGGCTTTGATTAAGTGCAAATTAGGATCACACTTCACTCCAGTGTGATTTACATTCCTAAGCCCTTTTACTAACTGAAGTACTGTGGGTGGCCGATAAGGCATGTTTATCCAGGAGACAAGAGACCAGGAGCTGGGAGCTGGGGATCTGCAGTTTCCCAAAGGTAAAGAGCCTGCAGCCGAGACTCCTGTTTCTTACATCTTCCTTCCCATTTCTGGTTCCTATTTTAGGTGAATCATCTTTAATCCTCTAAATTCTAGAGCTCTACCAATTGCTTTTTGATTTTCAAAACTTGGGAAGCTTGTCTTTAAAAAAGAATAGTTAAGTGAATATTGGCGTTTACCTTGTGAAACCTCAGACCTAAAGCCAACACCAGGCTTTGGCTGTCAATATCATGACATCTTTTTTACTCATTGACTAGAAACATTTTATAAAGGAAACAACTGGTAGGAAGTTTTCTCCAAAGAGTTCCCAGTGTGTGGGTGTGAGTCAACAGACCACTACAAGTAGCTTAACTACACACGTCTTCCTCTGGGATTGCTTTGCAGTGTTCAAAGAGGGTAGGTCCTTGCAACTGGCCCTTGGGAAGCCTGACTATTGGGGAGTGTGACACACATTTCCTCTTGCTTCTAAATTCTCTGAATCTGCATTTGAAAGTTATCATGACCAGATAAAGCAGCATTTACTGTATTTATGTTATGTTGCCTCCCACTCATGTGCTGGTCAAGACTGGCATGTGGAAAGGCCTCCAGGTAGTGGGATCCCCGTAAACAGGCATCAGGATAGGAATGGTGTTTATGACCCTGGAGGCCACCGACAACTGGACCTAGGAGGGGTTTCTCCACATTTTCTCACATTAGCATGCTGCTTGGTGCAGGACCAAAAACTAACATGACAGAAAGGGATTTTCACACAAACAGAGAGTGCTAACAGTGTGCCAGGGTCTGTGGGAATGCTGTTAGGAAGGGCGAGTTAAACACTTCACACCCTTGTGAAGGCGTCTCCCGGGGCAACCCAGGGACTCCTTGAGGGTGTCACCTTCAGACAAGGTTGGACTGTAAATATGTTTGGTCTCTAAACTCTGCCCTGGGCTTACTGGAGTGAGAAGGCAGCATATTTAGACAAGTGACACTAACAGCAGAAATCCTGGCCAGAGTGAAGAAAGAGAATGCTTTCTAGGCTCTTTAAACTACATCCATTCACTTACTCATTCAGTAAGCGTTTATAGGCCACTAAGAGAATGCCATGCTCTATACTCCTAAAGAGCTCTGTCTAGAGATAAATTACAACTAAACGTGTATATGCTGCAGCAGAAATAAGGAAGCATATGGCAGCAGGCTGTCATGGGGGAGCTTGTCTGCCACACTGTATTGGTTCACAGCAGCTTGGAGTCAGCTTGAGGGCCGCATGCTGTTCCAAAAAAGTGCACTTGTTATTCCTTTCACTTGAGTGGGACCAGCACGTGATTTTCTGAAGAAAAATCAATAGTAACAACAACAATAGAATATTAACATTTGTTCAGTACATGTTATGTGGCAGGTACTGTTCTAAGTGCTTTTTTTGTTCATTCTCTCGTGTAATCTTTATAGCGTTAGATAGGTACAAGTATTATTCCTATTTTAAGAACAATAAGCTGAAGCTTGGAGAGATTAACTTGTCAAGGAGCCCACAGATGTGGAAGAACCAGGACTGGAATTTGGGTCCGATATCTCTACAGCTCTACCTTGTAACCACTGTTACTCTTCATCAAGGTCAGAGTCAGAAGCTCTGGGCGCTAGTGCTGACTTTCTCACCAGCCGGCTGTGTGCTCCTGGGCAAGTGGCTTCCTGTCCCTGCCTCAGTTCCTTCCCTAACCCCTCCATCAAATGAGGCTCTTAACCAGCTTCTGAATCAAAGAAATTACATGGGCTGTGGAGAGGGAAAGTATAAGGCCTTTCGCTGCTTGCTGTTGCTATTATCAGCTGTGAATTTTGTGACCTTGACTTGCCATCTGCCAGCCCTAAAGTATGCAATATTGATCTTTGTCAGTCTTACTCCTTGACCTGTGTACTTGATTCCAGAAGGCCTCTTAAAGTCGGGCTCTGTATCTTCCTCTGTCAGGAGTGGACCGGGCAGCAAGGGCCCGAGGTTATCAAGTACAAGGGCTTTGTCCTGGGGCCATCTCTGCCGTAGATTGCCCCAGCTTTAAATCGGCGTGCACTTTCTACTTTAGATCCCGTCAGTCCTTGTTGGCAAATGTGGTGCTCTGATCTTTTAAAAGATGAAGTTCAGCCCGAGACCTTGACTAAGGTTAAGTTCTCCTTCATTCCCCGTGGCTTAGGAGAAGTGCTTCCTTGTCTGACTGATAGAGACTGGAGCCAAATCTGCAGAAACCACAAAATATGACCAACCAGAGGACCCAAGAACTTTCCCTGACAGTTTTGAATGCAGAAATGCCTAGAAGGGAGCTACCACCCACGTGCCAATCCTCTCAACAGGCATTGTATCCAGCCTTGGGGGAAAGTGCTGTACTGAGAACCACCAAATCCTGGTCAGGCCCAGATGGGGTCTGGAGTTTTGTAGGTACCTTGGTCTCAAAGGGAGCCTTGGAACAGAAATTTGGATTTTGGAGGATTGGGGGCTAGGATGAAAAACATGCTCATAGTATTTATCTATCAACCAATAAAATGTTTAAAATTGCCAGTCCCAATCTGGAAGGACCACACAAGCCCAATTGCCCTGCCTATGCACGTTTCCTCTCGGGCAGGGCCCAGTACAAGCACACCTTCCCTCCCACCCCTTAGTTCACTTATTAGAACAACTTGTTTCAGACTTTTAATGTTGTCTGACCCTTCTAATCATATTCTGGAACTTTGACTTTGACCTTGAGTTATATTTCCAAGTACTAAGCATTACTTGGGAGAGAATGTGCCACCATGACTCAGCTGGCTCACCCAAAGTGGTGGGGGTGGGGTTAGGGTGCTGACCCAGTAGATTCTCACTCACCCATGGAAAGGGACTTCTCTTCTGACCATTTTCAAACATCTCCAAATGACCCCAATTTGATTTTTAGCTGCCTTTTTGCTCTTTGCTTATAATTTCTCAACACCAGACATAGATGTTTACCTCCATGTACATTACTGCAATATGAAACCACTCTGTCGTCTAAAAGCAAATAAACTGGCTTTAATGGTTGTGCTGTCAAGTAGCAGCTAAAGGGTTAAAAGTTTTAGCAGGCAGACTGGCCAGCAGGAGTTAGTGGTGTGGAGTAAGAGGGACGCCAGGCTGTCTCTAAACTTTTTGGCCCTCCCCAAGTACAGAGATGAAGGAAGAGCCTCTATAAATCACTGGAGATTAGAGACCCTGTTCTTGCCGACTCCGCAGGGTTGCACTGCTTAATGTCAAAGCCTCACGTATTGCTTTAACAGCACTCCTTTTCTTTATTAAATCCACTTTGAAATAAAAAAAAAAAATGATGATCTTTCCAGTAAGGGGGAGAAGGCTAAAAGGATTTAGACGGTATCTGCTATGTTACATTACAGAGACTAATAACTGTTTAGGGAGTAAGTAACATTTTTGCACCATCGTAAGCCATAAAAACGAAAAGAGGTATAAAAGTCTGTTCCTTAGAATCAATTTGTTTGAGTGTTTATTTTGCCCTCTGTCCTTGCCTTCAGGTTCCTTCAAAGGGTGAGCGAAAAAACTGGGAAACTGATGTGAGTGCTAATGACCGAAAGGTCTGGGAACACTCTCTTAACTAAATTGTTCAGAAACTAGGATATTTACACGGGTTAGAGAAGGGAGCAGGGGAGGGAGTGTGGTAGTGGAAAGAGTTCTACTTTTATACTTAAAAGAAAAAATGCAAACTTTGACTGTGTTCCTTTGGAGGTCGAGTCTGAGCTTATCTCCTTCATCTGACTTTAATGAAGACATATTTTAAGCAGCTGCACCCACGTCAGATGTCATATTTTGGCTCAAAACTTCCACCTTCTGGGTGGGAGGTTTCTCAAAACCTCAAGAAGTTGGTAGTAATTACAATCTAATTGGGGGGGGGCACTAGGCAAAAGTCTGATTGTCACAAAACGTAAGTTAAATTTATATACATGAAATAAGAGTGGCCATGAATTAATTGATACTTGTTAAAGCTAGTGGTGGATATATGGGGCTCCTCTCTGCTTATATATATTTTTAAGTGTTCACAATAGAAAAATAAATCAGTTTAAATAAAGTGTTTAGCACTTAGTAAAAAAAATAAACTAATGTGAGCTAAAATATTAGATCACCAATTACAGCATTTTAATTTATACTTTCAGAGAGATCTTAAGATAAAGAAAAGCTGCACAGAGAATTTTGGTGCCTCTAATTTGTTTACTACCCATTAGAGCCTAAAGCTTCTTTCTGTTTTTTCCTTCATCGTCAAATGGCCATTACTAAATGGAATTATTTCAGGAGCATAGGAATCCCTCATTAAAGTCCCAGCAAAAAGCCTTCAAAATCTTGGGAACAAATGTGGTCACGGTACTTTTACAGTTTGCCTATTTTAGCCAGGCACCCACAAGCCAAGTCCATTTTGTTTTTAGGGTTTCGCTTGTTTATTCCGTGAACATTTGATGAAGAACTACAACTTACTAAGCACTTAGCTAGCTGTTGGTGATTACAGGGAAAAAAAAAAAAAGGCTGAATAACCCAGGCTCTTGCTCTTGAGAAGCTCACAATCTTAAATGGAAATATAAAAAAATAGATTATATATAAAGTAGGCATGAAACCTTAAAAATAAAGGCCGCTTTTAAATGTTGCTGTACTTGATGTGGGCAGGGAAGGAATTGAGCCTTCTTTCTGTAGCTCTCAGATTACGACTGGGGAAGGATAGTGGGATTTGAGATGAGCTCAGAACCCTTTGGGAGCTGATTCCTAGATTGGTATGGTGTTGCTTCCATTTGCATTTTGAAGTTTGGAAAGAGTTCACACCTTTAAAATGTGGTTCATATTTTCCAGGCAGAGGGAGGGAATGCCTTGTTTTGCAGTGCTTCCCGTCCAAAAGCTGACAAGTCACAGCTTTTTATTCTGACAAACAGCTTGAAGGTATCACCTCTGCAGACTCCTGACACAATGAATTGCGGTTCTTCATTTATGACAGTTTGTGCTTCGTGTATGCTTTCATGTGTTTAGGATGGTTGCCCAGTTTTAAAGTAGCGGCTCTTAAAATAGCTGGAAATGGATGTGGAGTTCAGGTTCGGTTGAAATGGGGTTGATAGTGCTTGCGTGATGTTTGTGTGTGCACACTTTCAAGCCTGCGTGCACGCCTCTGCTGCCGGAAGTCAGTGACAGAACAATCTACACAGGGTTCCATTGTGATAGAAAATATAAGGCATGTACGGTGAGGAGGAACAAGGAGGGAGGATTGCATCTAGTGATCCTGGAACAGTTGCTCAGACCAGCATTTAGTGTTTTATTAGGAGAGAACAACTCTATAAAAGGAACAAGAGGTTCAATCATTATAGAGTGGGGCGACAGGAGACAGCTGCCAGCGTGACTTTGAAAACCCTTTGAGATCCTAGAAGAGTTGCCACATATAACGTGCTGCAGCTGCTGGGATCATTTAGGAGAAATGCAGAATTTGGCACCCACCCACCCCTACAGGGGTAGGATTCTAGGATCACCCCAATGTTTTCTTTAGATGAGTTCCAACCCCACCCCACCCCCACTTGCCTCCCTTGCCACTGAATGTTCTCACAGAAGTTCTTGTATTTTTCTTTTTTTTTTCCAGGTATTTTTGCAGAGAATTAAGAGAAAAGACAGTCCCCTAGTTTGATCTGAAAAGAAATAAGGGGTCCTGTATGCTTAGGGATCGGGTAGGTAAGGCCAGGTGGGGAGAATACAGAGGGCCCCCTATTCTTGCACCCAGTATTTGTACTTGAAGAACAAGTTACCAGAGCCTTGCAAATTATCACTTGCAGGGAGTCATGCAAGTTACAATGTATGTGAATTTCATTTTTAAAAATCTACCTGGGATGTTTGTTTTTTATCAACACATACAGAATATTTGCAAAATTGAACCCTTCAACTTTAAAAATCTCCATTTAAATCATATACACTTAAGCAACAACCAATGTTCATTTAAGCCAGAAAAAGGTCGTTTATGTGTGTGGGGGGGTGGTTATTCTTGCAAATGCATTATTTGATATTTATAAAATTTTTGATAAAGATTTCTCTAAGTATAATTGCTGAAATTTGGCAACCAGAAGAGTTTATACGAATCCACATTCTGTGAGCAGGCTTAGAGACCACCAATATGTTAGCAAAAATTATTACTGTACTGATGTAAACTTGAAAGAGATGTGGCCCCAACCTCACTGGGGGACAAATGGAGGGAAAATTAGGGGATGGGGGTGGAGATAGTCATAGTTTCATATTTAGAAGGGAGACTAGAAATCCTGTAGCCTGAGGTTGGAAATCTCACTTATAGGTTGAGGAAAATCTTCCTGCCCCTCCAATCCAAGAAATTCTGATAACTTCTTTCTTAACATTCCTCATCTCAATTTAAAAATTATTCCCTCTCTTAGTAATGGGAGAGCCACATATCTCTCAGATATGTTGAAATGGAGAAAAAATTAAGAACTGCTTATTTAACCTTGTTCATTTCTGAGATGAGAATACTAGGGCCCAGAGAATAGAGGAAAGCAGAGAAAGGTCTTCTTATTCTGTCACTTAGAAGGGATAGCTGTATGGACCCAGGCATTTCTAAGATGTAAGTCACAACCCTCATGCAGTTGCCGTGTGACCAGGGATCAACAGTGGTCAAATATGAAAGAGAGAAGACTGGGGCGGGTGATATGAGGAACTGCATATGGTCATATGCTTAAATTCCATTACATGCAGATTCAAGAGATCTACTGGGAATAGCAACTCGTTTTGCTGCAAAGTAGATTGTTGATCTGTAGTTAAATATAGTTCAGTAATAGATCAGAGCATTTCATTTGTGTATTTTCCAGTCTCCAAAATAAGTTGTTATTTTAAAAGTTAATAAATGTCTAGAAGAGATCCTAAGTACTACTAGAGTTAAACTCATAGTGATTTATCATATTTGAAAAGAGACTTCAAATGTAGTATCTTATGTTTTTATTGTGGGCCCGCAGGCAGGTAGATAGTAGTACTGTGATGTCCCCCACTCACAGGTCCTTTACCTCTTTATATGAGGGTCAAGGAACTTCCCACCAGCCTGGGAAGAATCACCCATCCTAAGTACCTTTAAACATTTGAGTAAGCCACACAAGGAACAAGCAGAGTTATGCTAGCCACAGCATGGTATTTGGAATTCCTTTTGTTATTAAAAAATTCCACACTGGTTGTATGAGTTCAGGAAGCCTGAGGAGGGATAAGAAGTAGAGCTTTTGTCTAGTGCTATTTTAATACACTGCTTCAGGTGTTGGTGGGCAAACTGGCTTTGAAAGGCCTTGAGTTGTTAACACAGTTGACTCTCAGGCCCAGTTTGGATGGCAGAAATGCCTTAGCCCTTTGGGTACCGTTCTGTTCCATTCTCCTGTCCCTTTGTCAGGATTCTTAAAACAGTATTGTCACTTAAACACAATAAGGCAGGCTCCATCTAATCCCAGTTGCTGGAATTTAGCCTGTATTTAATTCTGGTCTTTGGAATGAGATCAGTCTTTTGTAAACATCATAAGGCAGATTCTCTTCAGACCTCTGGTTCATTGCTTACTCTGGAAGTCTTTGCCCCTAGATGAGTACTCTCTGCTCCCATGGTGCTGTCAGTATGACAGGTCAGTTAAACATGCAGCCACCTTAGTAATTCAGAAAACAAAGACTACCTCCACCCAGATGACCAAAGCCTTTGATGACATCACTACTTAACACCGTGGCTGCCAGGAATGTTTTGGTGTCACTTTATGAAGGAAACAAGCTGAGAATCACCTTCTAAATAGCCCCTGCTGGGTGATGAAATCTTGATTGGAGAGTGTGCTTCCCTAAGGCTTGTCTCTGAACCCTTGGAGGGTATATGCTTCCTAATAAGCTGCCTGGGAATGGCAGTCTAGACAAGGAACTCCTTTTAAGTGGGTCACAACATCTTGAATGATTGTACTGGATTACTAGATAGCCTAGTCAGCTACAGTTGCTGGTAAAATCAATGAAGGCAAATAACATGATCACTATGATTTGATGATTCCAAAGACCCATCAAATGGGTTTGATGGAACCCAGTGGTTCCAAGCAACCCTTTTTTTCCTTCCTAAAACGTCATTCTCAAGTGAAATGGTCTATAAGGAGCAGGTGATGGCACAAGGAGGTGTTGGCGATGGAGCCTTCTGCCAAAGATGCTTCTGACAAAGTTACCTGAAATAGGCCACTTCTGCCCAAGACATGATATTGATATCATCTTGAGCCAAAGTTCTCAGTCCCCAGCCTGTATTCTTTCTTCTGCAGTTATTACTGTTTTGGTAGGGAAAAATGTATTTACCAGAACATGTTTCTACCATTTTATTTGGTGTATTCGTTTATTCAATAGAAATTTGTTAAGCACCAGAGGCAGCTTCCTGGAGACATTGACTGAACCAAGGCTTGAAGAACAAGTTGGAATTAGCCAGGCAGCAGTGAAGAAGGAACTGCATGTACAAAATCCATAGATAAGAGAGGACAGAGCACAAACAGGGAGCTTCATTTATTCCAGGAGGTCCAGGATATAGGGCATAAATGCTTGGAGTTGTAGGAGATGAGATAGGAGAGATAAAAGGCTGACCATGAGGAGTTTGGGTACCATGGTAGAGAGCCTGAAGGCTTTGGGGACCCCTCTGGATTTTTAAGCAAGGTAATGTGATCAGATGTGTTTCAGAAACACCACTTTGGCTACAGTCTGGAAAATGGATTGAAGTGGGGTGAGACTGGATCCAGGAAAACCATCAGGTACTAACTGAATTAGCCTAAGTGAGGAGTGGGGGATGCCTGGAGTAAGGCAGTGGTAGTGGGAACGGAGAAGTGGTCCGGAATGTGAGTGTCAATGGTGTATGGGATCCGGATTGTAATAAAGAGGTGGGAGTCTACAGTGACACTCAAGTTCTGGCTTCACAACTGAGTAGAAGGCAGTGCTGTTCATAGAAAAAGAGGGTGGGGGTAGAGGAGAGAAGATATGTTTACTTTGGAACATACTGAGTTTAAGGAGCCTAAAGAACAACTGAGAGAAATAGGAGCCAAAGTCATATTCCTTGACTTTATTGGCTTGGACTGTCTAGAGATCTAGTGGGCGGGGTGTGATGGGGGGGCGCAGAGAAGGGCATGTGGAAACTCTCAACATCCGAGAGAAGTTAGCATAAACCTTCCTGTTCAGATTATTTCCAAAATTTGACCAGATGTTTAAGCAAATTAGCAAATGATTAAAGCAACAGTCGGCAGGGACCTAGACCCCTGTGGGAATAAGCAAAGGACCGCAGCTACAGAGAAAGCCAAGCCCAGGTGTTCTTGCTAGAAAGGAGGTCGGTGTGATGTGGGTCCCCAGTGGTTGATAGACAGAGTTAAAATAAGGTGAGCTAACTCTGGCAAAGAGGGTGGAATAGGGAATCTAGAAAAAGTACAGATGTTTGTGTTCACTGTGAGAATAACCTCTGCCCAAAGGTTATGCTAGGCTCTCCAAAATGTTTTTTATTCTATCCATTGTTAGTAACACATTCCACTTTTCTCTGTAGTCAAATGTTTTTCTTTCATTAAGGGATTTCATCCCTTAAAAATGCTTTCCAAATTGTCCAAAGAGAATAGTATCAAAGGGCCATTGGTTAGCATTTTGTCATAGCAAAATGGGCTAGCAGTCAAGTGACTGCCTTGGGTCCCCCTTTCGGCTTCATCAGTAGCTCACTGTGGCACCTTGAGTAAGTCACTAGCCCTCTCTGGACCTTAGCTTTCTTCCCCAGAAAGTTAAGGAGCCTATCCTAGCAGGTTTCTAAGGTCACTTTCAGCATAATCGTTCTGTATCTGTGTCCATTTCTGGTTTGAAAAGGACACAAGTCTGTCTTAGAATGACAGATTCTTCTCACTCATGAAAGACACAGCCCTGGACATCAGCAAAATACTCCAGTAAATTGTACTTCCCAGCACACTTTATGCCTGGTGTGTTGCAGGGCTGGAAAATTGCCACAGAGACACTCAATGCAGCCCTTAACCCATCAGGGGTCATTTAGAATGTCAGGCTTAAAAATCAACCATCTCCCTATACCTCCCCACCAAAGCCTCACCCCCAGCTAGCCTCATCTAGAGACTGAATTCCTTATTGATCTTAAAATAAAAGTGAAATAAAATGAAACTCTCCCAAATGCCCTGATCTTTGTGTCCATGTGAACAAGGCTCTGTGCAGCGTCCATATTCTCCATGACAGTTGGTTCTCTAGCTCAAATTCTCTATCCTGAGAATAATGATGAAAAAAATCATTGAAAAGGCCCACTGCCTTTCCAAGCTACTTCCAAACGGGAGCCAAAATGCAGACCCCAGAGGGGACATCCCAATCCTATAAGGGGGCACCCAGGCTCCTTCAGTTTCTGTGGCTCAGGCTGCATCCCCCATTTTTCCTCTCATCCCTCTCACCCTTCTCTGGCAACACAGTTCAGTGACCTCAAATGAAGGAGGGCTACCTTCTAGTTGAAAGTAGTCACATATCATAATTTGAAACTTACATTGCAAAAGATGAGATTCTGAGTAAACTTGGGGTAAGGTATTTGCATTAATTCATGACAACATGTGGCAATTTCATAACATTCTTTGGACGTCTTGGGATTCTTTATCAAAAGAATCTCAATACTTGTGCCATTTATGTGGGGCAATTAACATGTATCAAAATGTTTGTTTCACACACAGCTATCAGAGAGCCAGAGAGGTTTAGTTACTTGCCTGTGGTTACACAGCCAGTGAGTGATCAGCAGGGATTAGGAAAAATGCAGGTGGTAACGCAACTGAAATGTTTTGGCTCTGACAACATAGTTCAACAAAAGGATGTTGGTCTTGAGATGGGGAGTACAGCTCAGCCTTCTAGTCCCGCTGCTGTCCCAGGAGAACTGTATTTTCTATTTTCCTAAATTCTATTATGACAGGTTTTTAAAAATGATTTAAAATTTATGTGTATGTATGTGCATGGAAATAAGTGGCTGCTCACAGATACATATATAGAAGATGAAAGAGAAAAATGGACAACTTATAATTACAGATATTTTTGTTCATCTGGTATCCAGATGATCTCCCTTGATTCTGACAGTTTTGACAAATCAGTTTATTAAAATTGTAAATGTAACCCAGAGCTGTTTAGTACAATACTAAGCAGAAGGTGCTTTCTCCTCACATTATATTTTGCTGTTACATTATTAGAAGTAAATACAGCTTATATGTAAAGGACAAAACAGCCGGTCTTCTGTGAGAAAGATGTCACTTGTCACATATAGTCCCAGTTGGTTTTACTGTCCCTAGACCCTAAGGATATTTTTGTAGAGCTTTGACCTTGATCAGGCACAGAGAAGCCTGTGTCCCCTGCCCACTTTCCTCCCTTATAACTCCACCCCACCCCTTCAACTTCAGCTTTCTAAAGAGAAAACTCTCTCCCAAAGAAGGCATTATTCAGGTGACATTTGGGGAAGGAAAGCATCAGTAAGGCAAGTTTTGTTTTTGGTTTGGTTTTTTTGTTTTTGTTGTTGTTGTTGTTGTTTTCTTTAAGACAGAGTCTCCCTCTGTCACACCAGGTAGAGAGTGCAGTGGCATCATCATAGCTCACAGCAACCTCAAACTCCTGGGCTCAAGTGATCCTCCTGCCTCAGCCTCCTGAATGGTTGGGACTACAGACACGCGTCACCTCACCCAGCTCATTTTTTTTCTATTTTTAGTAGAGATGGGGTCTTGCTCTTGCTCAGGCTGGTCTCTAACTCGTGAGCGCAAGCAGTCCTCAAGCCTCAGCCTCTCAGAGTGCTAGGATTACAGGCATGAGCCACTACGCCCCAGCCAATAAGGCAAGTTTAATTTGGGTTATTTGAACCCATTGTGCTTAAGTAAAAGGTTTCATTGTAAACTCTGAAAAACTTGTGTGGCAGCGAGAAGTAATGACACAGAAGGCAAGCTGAGAATAGTGAGTGCTTTTAAGCTACAAGAGAAAAAATGTACAAAATGCAGAACTCTGTGCAGTCACTGAAAATAGGGAAAAGAATTCCTTTTCTCCTATAGAAAGTCCAGAGAGGTCTACGGCCATACCACCCTGAATGCACCTGATTCTCATCTGATCTCGGAAGCTAAGCAGGGTCGGGCCTGGTTAGTACTTGGATGGGAGAAAGTCTAGAGAGGTTTTTATTTTATATCTGATTAGCCTCAGTTGACAGTGTTTTCCACTCTGATTTTGTTTCTCCAGCTTTCCTCTTCCCTCTCTCTTCTAACCTCTGCCCAGGAGCCATTTGTAAACAAACACGTTTTCTATGCTTGTTATGTATGATGTCATCTATGACAAGACAACTTAATCTTTGTGCCACCAGCTATTGGCAATCTAATAAAGCCTATGGACCCTTTCTTAGAATATTTTCAAATGAATAAAATAAAATGTGTAGGAACATAATTATTAAAATATTTTAAATGCCCCTACATTTATGCCATAGTAATATATGTACCTATTTTTAGCATATTAAATAATAGAACTAATTACTTCTATAATTTCAAAGTTATAAATTGTGTACACCAGGGGTCAGCAAACTACAATCCACAGACTGTTTTTGTAAATAAAGTTTTATTGGAACATGGCCATAATCATTCACATTTTGTCCATGCCTGCTTTCATGCTGCTATAGCAAAACTGGGTAGAGATCATAAGGCCCTCAAAGGCAAAAAATTTTCCATCTGGCCCCTTTCAGAAAAAGTTTCCCAATCCCTGGTGTAAATTGCAACAATAGTAATGTGCAATGAAAATGCTGGTTTCAATTGGCAACAGTCACAGGTACTGCCAACAACTGTTTTTTGCCTACATTCATAATTGATGTAAGTGCTAAATTTTAGCTAGAAGTTAGCAGAAATATAGGTGTGATTTTTTTTTCCCCCATCCAAATTCACAGACCCCCTGAATTCTATTCATGGATCACTTGGAGGCCTGTGGTCCCAAGTTTGGTAACCTCTGAATGGGATTACAACTTGACCTTTCAGCAGAAGGAAATACTTTCTTTACAGTGTGAAAAATCTGCACCCTTTCCACGCCCCTCACAAATCTATCCATATTTTCATATAGATGAAAAAGAAGTTGGATCATCTCTAGAATTAAGTGAATAGGCCTCTTTGGGCTCTTATTCCCATCTGCAAGGACCCAGTGTCTGGCTGGGGAGAGACTAGTTCTGTCAGCCAGTGTCAGGAAAACTTGGGATTCTCTGCACATATAGCCGGCACATTACCACTTCCTCATCCCACTCTCGCCCTGCCAGAAGAAAGAGCCAGAATTTCCCCTCCCCCACTCCCACGCCTGTTCTCTCTGGTGTATTACTTGACTTGTCCCATCTTGTCTCTTAATGTCACATCAGAATATACCATGGGATCTGACTATGCCATTTATGTGGCTATGATGTCTTATTCTCCAGAGAGAGCTTCAAGTATTCAGCAATAACTCATGTCCACTTAATGTGAAAATTGGTACCATCTAATAGAATCTTCAACACGCTAACCACACCATTCCAATAATAAAATGCAAATTTTTCTGCTTTCTTACTATGGTCATTTTTAGATTCTTGAGGAATGGACTTCTTCTTTGTTATGAATTAAGAATTAGAAATTAAGGTACAGAGTTTTCTTATACTAATATTAGATGGTCTCCTTACCTAGAGCGCTAGGCTATCTTATTTAATCCTCAAAATAGACTCGAAAGGTCCATATCATTATCACTCTCATTTTATTGCTAAGAAAACTAAGATGTAGGGAGTTTGTTACATTGGTAAGTGGCAGGATTCTAGAATTCATGTATTTATTTCAGCTTTGAGAGAAAAGACAGCCTTATGTTATCTGGTCCTTCATTTATACCATCAGCTATGTATGGCCCCTGCGTGTGTTTTTATCTAAGAGGATCCTATAGTAGTTCAAACTTTGTGGAGAAAGCCAGTGAAATGGAACAGTTCTGGCCATAGGGGATCTAGAGTCTAGATCACTTAAGTTTGTTTTTGATAAAATTAGGGCTTCAAGAGAGAAGACCATCTGTAAGGCCCCTTCCAGTGCCATCTGACCATCTGTGGTTCTAGGGTATTCAAAGCAAAGGATAGTTGAGGCAGCCCAACTTGTGATGAGCTCTCTAGCCTGCCTTTCAGACTGGCTGTGGAGGGCGAGGCCTTGCCAGGTGGTGGGACCTGCGAGTGGATCATCAAACACTGCAGCCATCGTCCTGGGCACTGAGTGGCTCTGCTGATACAGCAAAGCTGGGGATAGTATTGATTTTTCGGATAATATTTGAATGTCATCTCATTGAGACAAAATGAAGAGGATTTATGGGGAGCCAGAGCTGCACACTGCTACAGAAGGCCTAGTCTGTGGGCATCTTCTGAGCTGCCTGAAACAAGAGAAAAATAGTCCCTCATCTGTGAGAGTGGGGAAAAAAGGTAAAGAAGCACTTATGTTTGGAGACACAGCAGCAGCCTGGAACTTCTGACCTGTCAGAGAAACATCCAGTGGGTGAGAAAGAACACATCGGCTTCACTGAGCGATTAGTGCTGTAGGTTTAATAGAGTCTGAGCACCGGTCTAGATTCAGCTCCTTCTCTGCTCCACTTCCAGGATGGTGATCTGAACTGACAGACTTACCACCTGTTGTTAATTGTACTTTGGCGCTTTCTCCTCCTGCTGTCATTTCTCATTACTGCCCTTGACTTCTTTTTAGGGGAGTGGGAACAGTGGGGACTGACCAGCCCACAGGAAGAGGACACAGGTACATGTCCGTGTGCACCCTCTCTTCCATTGCCCATTTCTGGCTCTGCATGGCTTGAGGCAGAATCCATGTCTCCCATCCCCTTTCGTTCCCTCTGTATTGAGCGCTTTTCAGCCTGTGCTGTGGTTCTCTGCTAACATTCTGACCTCCTCCTGGATTGTAAGCTCCTAGAAAGCAGAGGCTGAAAAGTCATCTCTGTAACTCCGGCACCAATTTCTGAGCCTGACACTTAGTAGGTGTTCAGTAGTATTTGCTGGATAGATGGATGGAGAGCAGGCATAATTTCCCTAGTCTAACCAGTTCTAACCTTCCTTCACCCCCAGCAGTGCCATTTGGGGTTCTTTTCTGAATCCCGATCTGAGCTGGCAACACTTCCATCCACCCTGTCGACAAAACTAGACACGTGGGAGTCATCCTCACAGCTGCCCCCTTCTCTCGCTTTCCACACAGAGAAATCACCAATGCCTGCTGATTTTTTCCCTCTAAATAGTTCTCAAATTTATCCTTTCTCCTTTTCATTGCTATTACCACTGCCTAACTCATGGCCTCGTTGCCGTAATTATCTGGTCTTCTGCCTTCACTTCAGCTTCTACTTATCTGTCCCGTGACACTGCTGCTTTGGCCATGTCACTTCCCTGTCTGAAATCTTTCAGAGGCTCCATTTGCCTACAGCAGAAAAGCAAGCTTCTTAGCATGGTCTACAAGCCTTTTCACGGTCCGGCATCTGCCTGCCTCTGACCACTTGCTGCCCTGAATTTTGTTTCCGTGTCACCAGATTTCTTATAGTTACCCGTGGTAGTCATACTATTTGATGCCTAGAGTGCCCTTCTCACTCTTGTTTTTTCCGTTGCCACTCACGCTGTAGACTCAACACTTACGTCACCTTGTCTAGGAGGCCTTATCTGACCATATTTCCCCTGAAAGGAAAGAAAGGAAAATGGGGGGGGGAGCGGGGAGGGTTAGTTCCACCTCCTCTGGACTTTCATAGAACTCTGTGCATGCCTCAGTGTACCTGACACAGGTGGTCACTTCCATGGCATATTGAACTTCCAACATGTCTCTTCCAGTTGCCTCATACCCTTGAATTCTATCTATTTTCCTTCCCAATCCTTTTTTAAAGTTTTTATTCATATTGGGATAAAAGTAACAGGTAGACGTGACCTGTCTTAGGAGGATTACCATTTTTATAGGCTCTATTCCCCTGAAGATGGAATCCTGGCCTTGGTCAATGAATGGAGAAACATCTCTTGGGTTGCCAGATGACCCCAGTGGATAATCAGTGCTCCGTGGACCCTCTGATTCAGCTGCTCAGTTGGGTTAACAGTCTCCTTTCCACTCAGTATAGTGTGAGGAATGGAGAATGCAGCAGAGCGCCGCTCACACCTGCCAAGTGGGGCATTGAGCCGAAAGCAGCGCCGAGCCCAGTTGGACGAAAAGCCTGATGTTCTAGAAAGAGCACAGCCTTCGAAAGATTAACAAACCAGGGCTCAAATCCGTGGTTTACCACTTTACTGTGTAAACTTGAGCAAATTCCTTAAACCTTCTTTTCATCCGTTAAACATGCATAATACCTACACCCTGAATTGCGGTAAGGAGCAAAGGAGGTAACGTATGCTTAGAAGAGTTGCTAGACGTAGGAGGTGATTGAGAATGATGGCTGCATTTGTTGTTATTTTCCCTGTCTTGATCCTCTGGTGGAAGGTCATTGTGCAACAGAAACAAGAGGTAATCCTTGGCATCATCTGTGCTTCCTCCTTGTTTCACTGAATTTGACCCTAAGGCTTATCCCCCGAGTCTGCCTTAATGCGCTAAACCAGAGTTCTGGGTGACTTCTCATTTAGGGAGCTTCGAACATCCAGTTTTCAAACAAAGCCCCAAATCCTGTGTGTGGAAAAACAGTGAAGTATAAAAAATGTGGTACACCTGAGTCCTGGTCCTCGTTTCACTTCTTAGCAGCTGTGTGATCTTGGTACGTCCCTTAGAATCTCTGCAGCTGAGTTGTAAAGATCACATAAAGTTAACATATCTGTGGAACTTTCTATTGTTGGATGCACTGTTTTTATTTCCTTATGGACGCTTTGCTTACAATTAAAATACTTTGGCACTATACTGATGGTTTGGTTATAACTATTTGTTACCCAGGCTTCAGGCTTAAATATACTAATTAGAGAATAGCAGACTTTGTCTTTAAATGAAAACAAAATTCACCTTAAAAGTGTAACAAACATACTAGCACCAAATATTAATTTTTAAATGTAATTCTTTGTTTTTTTTTTGAGACAGAGTCTTACTTTGTTGCCTGGGCTAGAGTGCCATGGCGTCAGCCTAGCTCTTAGCAACCTAAAACTCTTGGGCTCAAGCAATCCTTCTGCCTCAGCCTCCCAAGTAGCTGGGAATACAAGCATGCGCCACCATGCCCGGCTAATTTTTTCTGTATATTTTTAGTTGGCCAATTAATTTTCTTTCTATTTTTAGTAGAGACAAGGTCTCACTCTTGCTCAGGCTGGTTTCGAGCTCCTGACCTTGAGCAATCCTCCTGCCACGGCCTCCCAGAGTGCTAGGATTAGAGGTGTGAGCCACCATGCCTGGCCTAAATATAATGCTTGAAGCTCTTTTTGTTAAAGTATTTCTTTGAAAATAAGTCCATAGATACTATTACCTTTTAATCCCTATTATTAGTCATTCCTTAATGGAACTTTGGAGTTTTCCCCAGGCTTAAGTGAAATGATTATTTCTAACTGATTTTCCCGGCATCAGATCTTCCTAGGAGCAGCTCGGGGTCGCTTGGCCGTTTTGGTATTATTAGAGCCCCTGGGCCAGTGTCCCCAGCTTCCGTGATTCTGTCAAAGATCTATTGGTGTTGATCAGAGAGTCATTCCCACTGAGTCCTTGTGGTTTTCTTTTACTTCCTTCTCCACAAGCCACAGGATGAGAAATGGAGGGGCAGAGTTAAGGGCGTAGCATGGTGCGAGGCTTGAGCTGGCACTGGTGGGATGTGGGTTTCTGTGCCCACTGTGACCAGGAGTGCACCGCAGCCCACCCCAGCTGTGGGCTTCCTCTGGGACTGCGCCCTAGAGGGACATTTTTCTGCCAGGTTTTACTTCACTTTTGGGGGAACAAGAATACCACTTGTAGTTTTTCCCATTCCCTCCACTACTTACACTAGAGCTCACTAGAGTTTTACTCAAGTTCTTTCAGGGCAATATCGGTAAAGAATCTAACCCAACCTTTCTTTCTCCTACTGCATTTACCACAGCTGTGAGTGTTCAGTAACATTCGTTAGCCTCTAGCCATCATGTATCGGTCCCTTTTAAATGTCACCTCCTATGTTTGGTATCTATCTGTGTAAAATAGGAATGATCCTGATCTTCCTCAATGGGATTTTGCCAAAATAAATTAGTATTCAGAAATAACAGGAACTATATAAATCTGAAACCACATAAATCTACGTAAATCTCCCCAACATGCAATGGTTGAATCCCTGCTGTGTTAGCTGACAAGTGGGTCTTAGAGAAAGGAGCAGATCCTATCCAGAAGCTGTTTGTTTTCTAGCTGGCTCCCTGATTCCTAGACACCCAAGAAGGAAACGCCAAGAGATATTACCAAATAATGCAGGTTTAGATGGCAAAAGTGAATTACTTTTTCCCAAGTGTTCTAGAAAGGGTCACATTCCTGAGTAAGGACTTAATGGCCAACTCAAGAAATAGTCAAAATAAAAATATTTAGTTCAAACTTTTAATTTTTCATAATATCTTCAATTAGGTGCTTCCATCTGACCTATGTAAAATGCACAGCAAAACATCTGATACGTGGTTACAGATGCAACACAATGTTATATGAGCAACTCCAAATAATATTGAGACTCAGATTTTCCAAGCACTAATTAAATTGAGCAGATAAATAATCTATTTCATCCAATTACCATTTGTTTTATCTATTTAGCAAACTCTTGCGAGAGAGATGTGTGTGGGCTTCCTAAAAAGGGACCTGGGAATTCGAGTCAGCCAGGCGACAGAGTTTATGCATCACAGCGCTGTAAACAGCAGTGTGGGCACAACTGGCCAAGCCCTGTGAGTGTGGCTGAGTATGTGGAGACTCCCGGTGTTGTTGTTTATGCCATTTGGCAAATATTTCTACTCAAGCCTTCAGCTAGTTTATAGCGTTTCATTTTACAGCCCATCATGATGATAGTAACCAACCCCAGAAAAACATCAACAAGCCTTAGAAACCCTAGTGTTGGAGGATGAATGTGACCCCAGAGACGTCCGTTCCATTCCCCGTCCATCCCATCACATCCCCCTCACCGCCCCCTCTAGTGTTCACTGAATTTCTCTGGCCAAAGTGGTTGACATGGATCTCGGGTCAAAGGAGGATATTTGGAGGGATTTTTCTAAACACATACATGTAAATGTTGAGAAATAGCACTCTGAAAAAGCAGGAGTCGTACACAGACCCCTGCCCCTCTCAGTGAGTAAGACAAAAGGCGGCGTGCTCTATAAATACGCACAGTGCCTTGGAAGGATGGCAAGAGGGCAAGGGCAGGGGAGAGGTGGTTAGGGGAGGGCAGGAGGGAGTGCCCTGTGACACCAAGCATGCCTTCCCCCGCCAAACACAGCCTCGTAAGACATTTTCCATTTTTGAGCAAGGAAACAACAATTACATTTTAAGTTGCATTGGTTAAGAACAGAAAAATATAACTTGGCCTGAGTTCCCATACTGGCCTTTTAGAAGGGATTGGTCTGTAACACCATACTAAGTCTGTTTTCTATCAGTGATTCCTAGCCAGCTTATTAAACAGATTTATACAATGAAAGAATCCAATAACAGAAACGTTCACCTTCTTTATTACTTGGCATTATTTATGGTTTCAGTTTTTTCAGCTACTTTTTTATGCACTGGAATCTGCCAACATTGTACTTATAAAGTTTACGTACCAAAGTGTAAGTAGGTTGGGAGAAGATTATGTGTGTCTCTGCTGTGCAGCCATGTGGCCTTCCGCAGAGGAGACTCTGAGGACCTGTCTGTCCCATCCCCGGAGCGTTTTCAGCATGGAATCCTGTTCCCTTCTGGAGTCCGTGACTCTTGACCCAAACAAGGGTTAATTTTTTCCCCCCACAAGGAATAATGAGTAATGCTCCTTTGGTCTAGTGATAGGAAAAAAAGAACCTTAGCCTGTGTGAGGATGCTTATAAAGGAATTAGATCATTTTCTACTGATGTGCAAACATCTCTCAAAATTTTTGAGATGGAACAGATAGCCAGAGTCTCCTTTTCCCCTCCCCATTCCTTCCAGGATAATGAGTGGAGAGGTCATGTCAATCTGTTGAGGGAACTGATGTAGGCATGCTTGAGCTCTAAACTGTATTGCATCGCTCCCCAAATCACCTTTTGTAGAACAGGAAGCAGGGAGCCACTTAAAGGGGCATAACTATGGACCCGGAAGTGGACCTCAGAGAGGTCGGGCATGGCGGTGTGACCCTGAGACTTCCCTGCCTCACGTGTCTCTTGCTTTCCAGCTTCATCATAGCATGAAAGAATATTTTCATTTGTTTGTTTTCCCTGAAAAAGAACAGATTCCATCTCAGGTGTTGCCTCCTTTCCTGAGTGCATTCTCCTTCCCAAGGAAAACACACACATACTTTAGTAAAGCACTCTCAGCAAAGTCTAGAGCTGGAGAGGTGACCCCAGGTGTGCTGGGACTGTGAAATCACCACTGTGGAAAGGTAGTGGCCTGTTCATGGATTTTGGCTTGAGGGGGAAGGACAGCACAAGAAGAATGAATGTGTATACCCTTGTGAGAGGCAGCCCACGAAGTCAAGCAGCAGTTTGTTTAAAGAAGCCACAAACGCTAGCAAATGTGGTTAAATATAAAGGTGTAAAATTAAGGGAAAGGCTTATGCTTAAATCAGTTTTCCTTTTAAAAACTATAGCATTGTGCAGGAAAGAAAAAAAATGAAAAAAGAACTATAGCATTCGGGCTACCACCGTATGTTTCGTTAATAAGGAAGCCATATTCCAGCCATGTGGCAGGAATTAGTCATTGTCTTCCATATGCTTAATAATATTTAGTAATACATGTAAGAATTTAGAGGTTAATGAATCAGTGATAAATGCCATGGGTTTGCTGGGTGAATGGATCAGAGGAGGTCATATCTCTTCCTTCTCCCAGCTTCCATCTTTCCAACCCTGTCTCCCTGCTATTCTTTTATGCATAGGGCTTCCACCTCTTTGGCCCACTAACCCCTATTTTGAAGAATCTTTTGCATAATCTGGAATGAGACCATCTAAAGAACTCTGAACTCTCTCTCTAGCCTGCATATGAATCATCTCTCAGAAACTAATATTTCTCCCGGAGCCCAGATATTAAGCCAAGCTGTGAACCAAAAATTAGAGGCGTGAGAGACATAAGGAGGAACAGGCCTCCGGGCCCTGCCCCCAAGAGCTCCCAGTCTAGTTCTAGAGACTGATGTATGATCATTAGAGTGGTAAAAACTGTGGTAGAAAAAGGACTACGAATCCTCTTGGCCTGTGTATGTAGGAGGAGGGAGCTGGAAGGCAGGTAGAATGCAGAAGAGGGAAGACTATGTTCTAAATGGCTTAAACGTGCTTTGGGAGGCTGAGCAGGAGGATAGTTTGAGCCCAGGAGTTCAAGACCAGCTGGACAACATAGCAAGACCCCGGCTCTAAAAAAAAATTAAAAAATTAGCTGGGCATGGTGGTACACATCTGTAGTCCCAGCTACTTGGGAGGCTAAGGCAAGAGAATTGCGTGAGCCCAGGAGTTCGAGGCTGCAGTAAACTGTAATCACATCACTATACTTTAGCCCAGGCAACAGAGTGAGACCCTGTCACTTAAAAATAAATAAAATAAAATAAAATAAAATAAAAAAGGCTTGTGAGACTCTTCTAAGACATTAGTTTAGCTCAGGAGGTAAGGACTTAGACCCTGGAGCAGTCCACTTCAACTTCAAATCCCAACTCTGTTTCTTAATAACTGTGCACCTTGGGCAAGTTATTTCATCTCTCTGTGCCTCAGTTTCTTCATGCATAAAATAGTATACATACATCCTAGGGTTCTTGGGAGGATTCTATGAGTTAATATGTGCAGAACACTTAAAATACTGCCACCCACCCCATAAAAAATACTGCTTGGGAGTATATGCTATGTAAATACTAACTATTACTTGTATTATTATGTTCACATATATTGTAATGTGATAAATGTGTATCGCTCCTTTTTTTCTTATTTGAGATCATAATATACAGAGAGCCTAATTTGCTTTCCATATCGGCACATATAGATTTACCTTAAGATACTGATTTAAAAATCAACTTTGTTTTGAAAAATTTTGTAACTGACCTCGTCAGAGGTTAGAGATTCTATGTGGTGGCACCTCTCCAAGATTGGATCTTGCCACAGTTGATGGAGTTACATCCTTCACAGCACAGTCCAAAGTTGAGATCTCTATTCAGACTGTTTGGTTTGTGAAAAATTTAGATATTTGTTTTCTAAATCCATATTAGGACATGTTATTCACTATTTGGAGAAATTAGTGTGAACTAATCTCTAGGCTGCTTGGAAAACTTATGAGATAAGTTGTTGCTCTTAAATCACCCTAAAATATAGGGCAGAAGGGAACTTGGTATCCTGTGTTTAAGGGATACATTTTTAAGTCAAGTGTAAGGTAACTAGGTGGCTTCCCATCTCAGCCTCGTAAGTAAGGCCTGTACTTCTGTGGATTGTTGTGTGTTCTGGGTGAGCTGTTAGAAGCAAAACAGGAAGAGAGAAACTTTCAATATCTTGCTCCTAAAGTGTGGGCCTTAGGTCATCATTAAGAGGTGCTGGCCCTTTGCCAAGTTACAGCATTCTCTCTGATTCACCCCCTAGGTAACAATGGATCAAACTCTCAATAAAAATAGGATTCTGCATGTTGTGGTTATTTGCTATCTGTAGAGGCATCTATTAGACAGGTCTGCCTAAGGAAGTGGAAGGGAGCGAGGAGAAAGGTGCTGTCAGCCTGGATGGACTAACCGGTCTAGAGGATGCCAGTTCTCCCAAAAGGCAGATGCCCTGTGTGATTCCCATCTGGCACTGAAGTGGCTGGAGTGGTTGGCACACCGCAAATTGACACTGACCTTGGCCATGCTGTTGGAGTAATTGGACTTTCAGGATGAACTCCCTGAACAATCTCGCCACTGTGGCTGGCACAAACAGGCTTTTCTTTAGCAACAGACGTTCATGTCTTCTTGCTCCAACTTTTTTTTCTTGAACAAACATATGTATTGTGGCCAATGCAAGGAAAATCCCACTCACCATTTTGATCTGAGTTGCTTCTGTCCTGGAACAATAGTCTAGTGTACCAGGGGCCCTCAAGAATCTGATTTCCATGCCCGGGTCTAGTTTTGTGAATCTCCTTGGAAGACCCTAAGGCCAGGAAGCCATTGGTATTACTAAGAGACCTCCTACCACCATTGGTGACATCAGTGGCTTTGTATCTGATTGGCTTCTTTTTCCATTGCCAGAGAGGCAGCTTCAGCATTAGCTTCAGGGTCAGTACTGCTTATGTTGGAAAATACCCCCCAGTCAAAGATCTTTCTAGATGCCTGTCCTTTACCCCACAAGGTGGTCTCGTCATAACTTAAATGGGCATAACCAAGGACTTGCATTCCTCTTTGATTGTCCACTCCACTCGAGTAGAAGAAATGTGTCTTGAAGCACTGCAGATTAGTGAATAAACACTTTCCAAGCACCAAGTACAAGGTTAGACATTTCCCATCTTTAATCTCATTGATCTCAGAATCCTGTGAGGTTTCAAATCACTGAGTCAGTAGCATTAATTGAGAAACCTACTCTTTGTTAGGTTTAGGCTACATAGTGATGAGCAAAACAGACAGTCTTTGGATTCTTAGAGGTTACTGGCAGGTAGAAAAAGCATATGCTGTTATTTCACTAGGAAAGGAAGCCAAGGTTCAAAGAATCAATACTTTTTCAAGCTATAAAGGGTGGAGCCACAGTTTAAACGCCTGTCTGACTCCAAAGACTGTCCTCCTTCCACTGTGCCATACTGCCTTCCTATAGGAAGCTTAATCTGTGGTTCCACTTAAAATATGAGGAAACATCTGGAATATTAGTTTTCAACCACATTTCAGACACCGAAAGTGGAGCCTAAGGAATAGCCCAGTTGGCTCCTCTCTGAGAGTGGGTAAGAGTAGAAAAGAATTGCTGATCTCAAGCATTTTGTTACCAGAATAACCCCACAGGAGAGGCCTGGCTGAACTGGGATTTGTGTGGGCCAGACAATGTAGGGGATTTATTTCCAAAGTTGGAGGACAGAACTTGGACTCCAGTCCAGCTCAGCATCCTCCCTCGAGTCCTGCTTGCTGAAGAGGTGCAGCATCTGGATGAGGACTTTCCGGCTGTGGTGGAACTCCGCAGTGCCGAGGCAGTTAACGATTAAACAAGAAGCAGCCTTTGGCTACAAACCTAATGGTTTGGGTTCCAGGGCACAGGATAAAAATACACAACTGGAAAGGCAAGCTCCCAATTAAGTGGAAGAGCTCAAGCAAGAGATGTTTCAGTACAGCAGAGCCAGTGACCACACGCGGGCCCGCTGTCTCCTCGGACGGCCCCGCTCTCCCGGCCCCATACTTAGTGCTGGCTCCAGAGCCTTGTGGGGGAAGTCAGCTGGCAGCACGCAGGCTGTTTCTCTTTTCCATTCAAAGAAAATCTTACTTGCCTGCGGCCGAACAATTTATCTTCTTTGGCATCTTAGAATAGTAGAGTGTCAGAACTAGAAGGGGCCTTAGAGATCACTGGCCTAGTCCAACTCCCCCGTTTAATGCTGTGGAACACGGGGCCCACACAGGGGAATTGACTTGCGGAGTCACTTTGTCAGTTCATGGCAGGAAGATTAAAGTTCTGGTCTTCTGATGTCCATATCCCTTCTCCCCCTTTTTTGTGAAGCCAGCACCATTTAGCAACCTGCCAGTCACACCTCTTTCCTTTGCTCCCCCAAACATAAAAGCTCGCAGTCATCTTCCGTTACAGGAAAAGATACTAAGGCAGGGAGTGTAAGCAGTGCCCACAGAACTGACAAGAACAGATGCCAGAAAGGGAACCACAGAATCCCGGCTAGCAGGCCTAGGCCTTCACCGTCTGACCACATTCCCTCTCTAAGAACATGTTGTGGGAGGACTGAATTTGGCATCTTTTGAGCTCCAGGCCTGCAACAACAGCCCTCCTAATGGCTCTCCGGCTCCTGGCTTCCTCTTGCCACTGACTTTCCCTTCTGCCTGGGACAACCTTACAACTACAGTGACTTTGAGTCTTGCCAAGACAAGCCCAATAGTTACTTTCAGACTCAAGTCTTTGCCAAGCCTGAAATAGTAATTGCCTGAAGGGTTCCAAAAAGCTGAGCTTTATCTGCAGCAGAGACTTAGTAAGTCAAAGCACAGGTCTTATCTCCCGATTCTCTCCTCTCTGTTGTGTGGTCTCCTAAATGAAAAATGTTACCTAATTGCCTAAAACAGCTGGCCTGATGTTTAATTATTTCGGCTTGCTAACCTGGTGTTCTGGGCCAGTAAATTGTGCACAGGGAGTAGATAATGCTCTTTACAGATCATGCTTGTCCAGGTTTCCTTTGTTGAGAAATGTTGATTTCAGCCACCAGAGGGAATTCCGAATTTGAATGCCATTAGCAATAACTGCATTTGTCTGATGTTGGAACTCCTCTTCACCCACTTGAGGAAGAGTTTGCCTGGAAAATGCCTTGAATCCTCTCCCCATGCATGCCCATGGCACGCCCTTCTGCACTGCCACACAGCGAGCGTGCGGTTCCTGTTCTGAGGCGCGGCCTGTGGAACAGCCTCAGACCTACCCCTCGGCCTTGGTGCTGTTGCTCTCACCTCTGCTTCCCAGAGGGCAAAGAAACCCGAGGAAGAAGCAGAACAACGTCGTGGCGAACCAGTGAATGCCACGGTGCCATGCTGTGTCCTCCCTGGCTTTGAGGACTCTGCAGCCTCAGCCCTCAACGCTCCCCGATGTGGGTCCTGGATTCTGACCGGGCCAGATGACCCCTGTCTCATGCCCTCATGCCTTGGCTCCTACTAGTCCCTAAGAAGTCCCCTTCCATGCCCCTCACCTCATCTGCTCTTCCCTTCCGTCTGCTTCCACACGCCACATGCTTCTCCTCCAAGGTTTGCCTCAAGGAGCCACAGCTTTGCACAGCTTTCTCCTTCTCGCCTTGGTAAGCTCAGAGGGTCCCATGGCTGGTGTCCCTTTGTCTACCTATCTGCCTCTCTATTTCACCAAACTTCTTTAGGACTAGGGCTTTACCTTTCCATTTGTAATTCTCCAGTGCCCAGAACAGTGTCTAATACATAGCAGGTGCTTAGTAAACATGTGCCTAATGGGAGATATATTTTCGAAGGAAAGCCTAAGATGTCATTCTAAGAGCAGCAAGAAGATGTGATTTTATAATTTGTATATATTACATAATTTGTGTCTGATGACAGGAAAGGAGGAAGGGAGGGAGAGAGGGAAGGAGAAGGAGAAAATCAATAGAAAAAAGAGGCATGTTCTTCAGAAAGGAAGTCCATGCCCTCTGTGTGGTGTGGCCCCTTCTCGGTCGCATGTCTACACGGGCTGATGTGCACAACTGTGTGTGCTGTGCTAGATTCCTCAGGGTAATGTACAGTGATTCCTGCCATTTAGGTTTATTAAATTAACAGTTTCAACTTAAATTATGTTTGGCTATTTTCCCCCCAAGGAATTCCTCATGTGTTTGATTGATTTGTGCAAGAAGCTAATTCCAGCCACCCACCGCCAGTCCTTTTGTGAAACTGCTGCTATATAATCCAGAATTCCTTTCATTTCAACCCAGATGACACCAGAAGAGTTTGAGAGACTCATACACATCTAAGATAGGTGTAGCATACACATTCACTGCTTTGTTTTCTTAAAAATTTTATGGTTCTAAAGAGTAGTGTTAGTGCTTTTTGGCTTAATCCAAAAAAAAAAAGAGAGAGAGAGAGTAGTGTTGTCTCTGTAAATGTAATATATTTATGTGTTATAGCCATTATATTATATTTAGCTGTTTTCCCCCAGGTATTTGATCGATTTGTGCATTTCACTGCCAGGCTTTTAAAAGGCCTCTACTCCACATCTTCTTGCCATGGTCACTAGCCCAGGACAAAGTAGTAGGGCCAATGGGAGAGGGGACTCTTCTCCAGACCCCACCCAGAGCAACAATGTGTGGTATTATAGACCAAAGCAATGTAAAGGCAACATTTCCTAAACGAAAAACCATTTGCTTTTATTCTTTCATCTACTGATAGTGTTGTTATTGTTCCTGTCTGCAAAAATCCTTTGTCAAACACCTGCTCTGTGGGCCTGTGCTGAGAGTGAGGCCATGAACTAGACAGCTCCTGGTGTTCAGGCCATGGACCAGGGAAGTGCAGCTCCTGGCAACATGGAGGACTTTGCTGATAGTGGAGTGATGGTCCCTCTAGGAGGGGTCCTGTGTAGCGATCTGGGCCAGTGGGGTAATGCCAGCATTAGGGACAGCTGGCAGTGGGCCCACAATTGCACCTTGAGAATCCAGCAAGACTCCTTATGGGGGGTGGGGTGGGAGAGTAGTAGTTGGCAGAATAAGTGAGGCACAGTTGTCCCAGAGAACCGAAGCTGATGAAAGCAGGGCTCCAGTGCGCAGCTTAGGAGACTGGTCCTCAGGGATAGGACAGAAGCCTAGTCTTACCTGGTCTGTCAGAGCAGAGACACAGTGTCAGAGGCAGCTGAGAGTCCTGCCACAGGGACCTGATGTGGACTCTGCTCCCCTCATCCCACCTAAGGGTACACCTGCACAAAGAACCCTGGTGGAGTCTGAGCTTGACAGAATGCCCTCACTGATGCTGTTCTGGCAGGCCTGACCTGTTGAACCAGTAACAAAGGCACAGCAAGGACAGTGTTTGTGTTCCAGGACGTGCCGAAAGCAGGGCCAGAGGCCACCTCTGGTGCTCAAGGTCTGCCCCTCTGCTCCTCTGCCGCTCTTCTTCCACCATCACAGCAGAAGCTGGGGCCCTGGCTAAAAGTGACTGGAACACACTGGAAAAGGATGTAGGACTGCTTCTCTGTGAGGCATAGTCAGTCCTTTATGTAAGAAATAGGCTGTGGCCAGAGTCAGTAAGGGTTCTGCAGGTGAATTTTACCTAGGCAGAAATAGAGCTTCCAGAATTAACTGAATTGGAACCTCTCTTCTCAGGCTCCAGAACCTACAGTGTGCTGTCTACACTCCTTGGTGGCAACTGAGCAGCAGCCATCTCCTCTCCTCCCTTCCTTTCCTGTCGCTGTCACCAAATATAATCTTTCCTGAAGCCCACCCGGACAGCACCGTCTCCCTCCCCCATTGTCATCAGCAGCCACACCCTCCACCCTGCCCCCAGTTGGCAAATGTGGACATTTCTAAGTGTCCTGGAGCATTAACAAGGGATGCACAGCTTAATACTGTTGAACTGCAAATGGACTAAAGGTTATCTCCCATATTTCTCCCCAGCCTTCGGTGAGGCAGCGGCCTGGTGGTGGGGTTCCTAAGAGCACTTCTGCTCTGTCGATGTGTGCTATTTCCAGCCAGCGTTGTCCACCTGCGACTTTCTGCTAGTGTTAGCAGTTTCATCTCCCATTATTAGAGTCCAGCTGGGGTGTCTTTGAAGTTGGTCCCATAATGTTAAATGTTAACTATAATTTCTCTTGGCCCTTTCTGGAAAACGCATTCCTTCCTTTTGGTATGATAATAGCCACAGTTATATTGGCTGTGTTCTGGCTGACCACCTCAGCAATTGCCTTTGCTCTGTAGTGACACAGAAGGAGCTTTGTACTGCACATCGTGAAACTTGGGTTTTGACCTGGTTCTGCCAGGAAGCCATGTGACCTTGAACAACTCCATCCTCTTCTCTGATCTTCATTTTCCTGCCCCGTCGAATGCTGGGTAAGGGTTAGATGAGGATTTCTAAAGCCCTTCCACCTCTAAGTCTCTGATTCCAAGATTTGGAGAATGCACAGTTATTCTCAACTCCTGCGTCTCCCTCGGCCTCGGGCCCACCCCCTCCCCACAGTTCTTCTCCGTGTACACATCCTAGCGGTCAGCCTGGGTCAGGGAGTGCTGGTAATGCGTAGAGAACCCAGGGTCGTTCTAACCACTTGAACTTCAGATCCTCAGAGAGCTTTTTATTCTAATAAAAAGGCATCATATTGGCGATATGACACCCCCTACATCAAACTCTATCATATTAAGGAAATCTTAGAACTCAGATGTACAGTCTGGCTTGATAATTTACAATTCTGCTGGGATTAGGATGAGGAATAATTGTATCTATTTATTTATTCCATTGTCAATGTTGATGCAAGATTTTCATATTGTCTGTGTCACTGAAGATTATAATTGAATAATATGTCAAATATATTGATCATATTCTTATAAATTTGCTTGATATGCTATAGAGGCCTTTTGTTTTTACAGTATATCACAAGATTAAGTTCAAAAGTTTGCCAGGCTATCTAGGTCTGTTCAAGGAATTTTTTTCCCCTAAATAGACCACAATTCTTTGATGGTTTGTCATTTTGATATTGTCCAAAGTAATTTCTTTTTTCTCCCTAGTTCAGTACTGTATCTTTTTTATCCTTTAGTCAGACTAAATAACTATAATGGCATGAAAATGAAAAGATACAAAAGATAGTTTGTATCTTTGAAGGCAGATTTTACATTTTTTTCTTCATACATGCACAATTTTTCAGAGAGCAGTCTGTTTTTTAATGCATTTATTATGAGAACATTTTCAGCAGAATTGGAACTCAGGTCTCTTTTACTCCAAAGCCCGGTTTTTGCTTCTTCATCAGACGGTGTATTCTTAGGCGGCTGTGCTGTGAACCAAAAGACTTGGGTTCCTTACTCATCCCTTAGACCCTCAGGAAATACCAGTGAAAGAATATATTTAACAACAAAGTTTTCCAGCCTATTTCTCTTCTGCTTAAGTCACAAAACATTTACCTACATTAATGACAAGACCCAGAAAGTACAATTAGACTTTTTCTAATATTTGCTTTGGACGTATGTTTCATATATTTTCTTACATGGCAAAGAGTGTTTCTTCAGTCTGTGTGAAACATGTATAATCAGCTCTTTGGTCATAATAATAAGATATCACATGTGTGTAATGTTTTACAAAGGGCTTTCATACACATTATCTCAGATGATCCTTAAAGCATGGTGTGACATAGGCTGGGATTATTACTATTAGGTCATTGTATAGATTTTTTAAAAAGAGGCCTAGAGAATTCAAGATTTTCCATATCATACAGTTAATTTTTTTTCTAATGAACTTTACAAACATAACTAAAAATAGATCTCCAAACTTCCCTTTTCATTTGTTTAAGGTACGCTCTCAGTTTCCCTCTAACATCCACTTCTCTGAATAGATGTGGCATGAAATAAAATCCTAGCATCTTTGTAACCCAAGGAAGGATAGAGCAGTAGCAAAAGAAGAAAGATGCTTATTATATTTGACTGAGAGATGGACTCACACTCCTCCTACCCCACCTCCTGTCTCCCTTAACCATGCATCCTCTGGCTTCTCAGGGAAGCTCACAACCTTTGTTTTCAAAGAGCTTGGTTGTAGTCCTCGGCCATGACGAAATGCATGAGCAAGAGCAGCGATGATGAGCCTGGGAAGAGGCGTTTGGCCTAGGGTGTGATCAAGAAGGGCTTTCCTCCAGTGGGCCATCTGGATAGCCCTGCAGGCCACTAGACTCCCTGATGCCTTGTTTTTTCACCTTCAGGGAACCTCGCCCTGTTGACTGGCACTTAGGCTGGCATTTGGCCCTTATCATCAAGAATTCCTCACACTGAAGCAAGCCCTAGGAACATTGACCAGCAGATTGTCCTCGTGGCTGCTCGAGACTCTGAGAATCAGACTGCACCCGTGCTCTCCATTCTGGCCCCTGCTTTGGCTGGGAGATGAGAGAATAGTGGAAAGAACCGTGGAGGGCTGGATTTTAGTCCTTGCAGTCTGTATGATCTCGGGCAAGTTGTTTGATCCCTCTTCTTCATCAGGAAAATGTAGATGATAACACCTACCCTACTATTTCTTCAGGTTATTATTGTGAGGCAAGAATGAACTCCTGTGTAAAGGCACTTTGCTAATTTCAGAGCTCACTCAAGTGCAAGAGACTCACTCAGAGGGAAGATGCTAGTCTCTAGGAGACTGTTTTGGGGGCGCTGTCAAACCTGACCAGTTTTTAAGAACAGAGGCCAGGCACGGTGGCTCACTCCTATAATCCTAGCACTTTGGGAGGCCGAGGTGGCAGGATCGCTTGAAGCCAGGAGTTCAAGACCAGCCTAGGCAATAGTGAGACCCCCAACTCTACAAAAATTTTTTTAAAAACTTAGCCAGTGTGGTGGTGCTTGTGTGTAGTCCCAGCTACTCAGTAGGCTGAGGCAGGAGGATTGCTTGAGCCTAGGAGTTTGAGGTTACAGTGAGCTATGATGACGGCACTCTAGCCCGGGTGACAGAGCGAAACTCTGTCTCAAAAAAAAAAAAAGAACAGAAAGAATTCTTGTCTTCCATCACTCTTGATGAGGACCAGTGTTGCCCACTGGGGCCACACCCGTTCCCCCAAGCCTTCCACGGTCCTCTAAGGAGTGAGATTGTAACTCAGTCACTGTTGGGCTGTGACATTTCTTTCAGACCTGAGGCACAGCCAAGAACATGGCCTTCCTCTCCCTCCCACTCTTCTTTCCTTTTTTCTGCCTTTCTCCTGTCTCCATTTTGTTTCAAACAAGTGTGTTGTGTTAGTTGGTTTTTTAATGAAGTTTTTCTGAACTCTTGTTTTTTTTTTTTTTTTTTTTTTTTTTTGTCCTGGACCATAAAGAACTCCCAGTTACTCTAGGCTGAAAATAAAATTTGGCCAGAAGTAAGCTGAAAGTACAGTCTATTGGTGTTGATATTTTTAAGCCTCTCTTTAAAAAAAAAAAAAAAGAGGGGAGAAAGGAGAGATTTGTCATGGAATGAATATCTGAGTACCCTAGGGTGAGGACTTTACATTTTTTCTTGAAAACAAGGCACTTTCCCTTTTTTAGGGAGAGTTGTGGCTATTTTGATGCCTTTTGAAAGCATCACAATTAGTTTGATTGAGCTGCTAAGCAGTTGGTTTAAAAAAAAAAAGAAAGGAAAGTAGAATGGTCACATGGGTTCCGCATCACATGGGACATTCACTGTAAACGGCAGTCTTAGCTGATGACCACAGGCCAGATTGCTCATTTCACAAAGGGGAGTCTTTCAAAGATGAGAAGACTTTTGTCTAGAGCCCAAATTTCCCCAGGGGAAAGGACTCACTTATAACCCATTTTGATTATTCTTTTCCTCTTAAATATCACTAGTTAAATATGAATTTATGTCAAGCACTCAGCTACAACATGGAAATAAGTAGTGTAGCGAGAAATTGGCATAAAAGGGTCTAGCCCTGGGTTCTAGTCTCAGCTTTGACCCTCCCGAGACAGTTGGATAATCATGGGAGTGGCCCTGAACTGCCTTAGGGTTTCGTTTTCTAATTTGTAAACTGAAGCAGTGATGCCAACCCTTTCTACCTGGGAGGATTAATTTGAAAGAGAAAATTCGTTGACAATGTAAAAGTACTTTGAGAAATACTTTCGATGCTCTCAAAATTATAAACCTGAGAATGTGTCGGGGAGGCGAATTTGGGTGGGGAATGGGTGACCAAGTTCCTTTCTCCCTATGGCATCTCAGTCAAAAGATGGGTCCCTGTTTCTTTAACAGGCACCACTTCCCTCCAAGGATTCAGAGACCATGTGTTTGCAGCGCTGCGTGGCTGGGAAGCTGTCCCCCAGGAGAGGCAGCCCTCGCCTGTCTGTGGCCCCCTGTCCCTGTGTGGGTTCGTTGGTTCTTTGTTTCTCTTTCCCAGACACCTCTTCCCTTCTTGTTTGTACGTTCTTCCTTGAGGAAAATGATAGCTCGTTGTCAAAGGTTGGGTGGGAGACAAGACAAGAACTGATAGTGTCTGTGAGGTGTTTGGGGTCTTTTCATCTGGGGTCCTCACTTGTCTTCAGCTGGGGCCGCCCTCCTCTGTGTTCTCACGGTGCTCTTGTAAGCCTCTGCTGGGTCACTAAGCACAGAGGGCATTGTGGGACTCCCTTCCCATCAGGCTGAGGACTCCAGAGGCAGAGACTCTGCCTTTCTGTTTCTCTGTGTCCCCAGTGCCAGACACGTGCTAAGCACTCAGTAAATGTTGAGTCAGCGAATGAATTGGAGTTGAAAGGGACACAACTGCTTTCCTTGCACACGATGAAACTGAAGCCCACAGCTGATATGTGAGTCGACCACAAAGAGGATGCTAGCACTGGGGTTAAACTGAGGCAGAGGGTCACCCATTCAACCCCTGTGAGGTCCGAAAACTGTTCAAGGCAGGGAGTGGCTGCCCACACTAGCGGCTGTGTGCTAGTATAAGTACCTATATTTTATATACAATTTTATGTAAGATTTTTAAGAGGTTTTTTTTTTTTTTTGAGACAGTGTCTCACTCTGTTGCCCGGACTAAAGTGCCGTGGCATCAGCCTCACAGCAACCTCAAACTCCTGGGCTCCAGCGATCCTCCTGCCTCAGCCTCCCGAGTAGCTGGGACTACAGGCATGTGCCACCATGCCCGGCTAATTATTCTATATATTTTTAGTTGGCCAATTAATTTTCTTTCTATTTTTAGTAGACACGGGGTCTTGCTCTTGCTCAGGCTGGTTTCGAACTCCTGACCTTGAGCGATCCACCCGCCTCGGCCTCCCAGAGTGCTAGAATTACAGGCATGAGCCACCGTGCCCGGCCGATTTTCAGGAGTTTTAAAAGAAAAATTTGAGCTGCTTGAAAAGAAAAAAAACATTTAAAAAATAAGTTACTGCAAAGGAGATTTTTTTTTGTTAAAGATACTAAAAATTGTCATCTTAAAATCATTTCCACCCCAGTCCCGTCATGAACAGCTTGCCGTGGCTCCCCTCTGCTCCCCCCACTACCAACTGAGTTACTGATTGGAGGCTTTTGAATGTTTGACTCTGTGTCCCCGGAAACCACACGCAAGCCACAGGCTCTATTGCAGTCGCGTTTAGGGAGTGGCAGAATCTTGTTTGTGTGGCTGATGGAGACTATTACAAGTGACTACCAACCACACACCAGTGTCCCGACCTTTTCATATCTGTGGGGGCTGACTCTCACCCTCCGCCCCGTCTCACGCATTCTCAGGGCGGCCTCTTCCTGCCCGGCCCTGAGCAGTTATTAGGCCTCACAGGGTTGGAAGGGTGACCCTCTGCCTCGGGGAGGTGGGCACCACCCAGAGGGCTCTGAGCCCATCCTGAGAAGACCGGTGTTGGCTCTCCCTGAGGGCTTTCCACGCCAGTTCATTCCTGGTCAGTGGCAGGCACATTTCACACTGAATTCCACCCCATGGGGCCGTGTCTAATTGGACAAATTTGAATGGCAGACAGCATAGCCACTGCAGCAGGGAGCATTGATATATGGCCTGAGCAAGGGACTAAAATCTTAAAGTGACGGGGTCCTTTTCAAAGAATGACTGGCTGGATTCCAGGAGTAGCAGGCCTGACTGTGACTAGCAGGAGAGAGATGGGCCAACTCCACAAAGCCGGGGCTCTTTTAAGGAGATGTTTTTGAAAGAGTGTCTCCATTTCTCCTGGTCCTTGTGCAGAATAAACAGACTAGGCAGGTCCCTAGGGACTGTCACCTGGGACCCAGTCAAGCAGAATGTGTCTCACTAAAAACTCACAATATCTATGTCCAGATTAAATCTGGCTAAAACGTACAGCAAGGGAGCCTTGGCAGAAAGAAGAATGAAAAATCACGCTGTCACACATTGCTGAGCACCCGCCATTCATTAGTTCAGCATCCATCACATAGATACTACATGCTGCTATGTATACTATTTACTGCACTCTGCTCAGATGCAGGAGAGCTTGTGGAGTTTATGGTGTGGGGAAGAGAAAAGACAATAATCTAATCTCACAAGTAAACATAATTACAAATCGCGTGAAGTATTGTGAAGGAAAATCTCTGTGTGGGATGAGAGCATCTGAAAGGGGTGGTCAGGGAGAGTTTCTGTAAGGATGTCACGTTTCAGTTAAGCTCTGATGGGGACGTTAAATCAGCAAAGGGTACAGGCGTGGAGGAGGTTGAAGAAATGATTGAGAAAGAGGGCCTGTGTGGCTGGAGCTGAGCCCCTGCAGGGAGAATAGCGTGGGTGAGGCTGTGAGGTCTTACTCCTCACATTGATTTTAGTCTTACCCTAAAAGCAATGGGAAGCATGTTTTCAGAAGAGGGTGACATGATCATATTTGAGTTTTGAAAGATCATTCTGGCTACCATGTGGAAGACAGGAGAGACTGTTACAAAAGTCAAGTAGAAGATGAATGAATGGATTAGGCTGGCATCAGTAGCAAATGGAAGTGCACAGTTATGAATGTTGCTTAGGCAGTAGATTCAGTAGGACTTTGTGATAGAACTGATATGGGTGTATGGAAGAGGGCGAGATGTTAAGGATGGTCCCCAGTTTTCTGACTTATTTTACTCATTTTACTTATTGACTAAGAGTTGCCAGTCATATGGAGGAGGAGGCTGGGACACTGAGTTTCCAGCAGAAATGTCAAGATGTCGAATCCACAGTTGGATGTATAGGTCTGCAGCACAGAAGAGGTGTCTGGACTAGGTGTTTCCGTGGGAAAGGTTGGGGAGAGAAGAACGTGAGATGGTGGATTAGGTGCCATCTCTCCCTTTAGGCAGCTCAAACTCTGTATGTAGAGACAATGGGACTACAGAGTGAAGGAGACATATACAAATTAATATAATAAACGTTAAGTGTTCATGGTTTTATGGAAGTGTGTTGAGACTGTATTGAGAGTGAGATGACAGACAGGTATGTGGTATGTAGAGATGAGGGAGCAAATAGAACATGAAGCAGAGATGACTGAATAACTCTTACAAAGGTAACATTCAGTTCACAGCAGGTTAGTACTAGGTATGACTTTATTTAAGGTTTGCAGTAGATGTTCACACACTAGTGATGGATGGGACTGTAAATCAGTACACCCTTTTTGGAAGGCAATGTAGGGGTAACCATTATACATGAATGGTTTTTTTCTTTTTGACCCAGCAATTTATCTTCTAGGAATTTATCCTACAAAAACAAAGGTAAAGGTATGAGTAAAAGCACTGTTTAATAGCAAAGGAAAAAAAGAAATTATCTAATTGGCAATCCATAGAATAATCCATAGAATAATAGTAAATGTTGGTATGTACATATCATAGAATAACATTTAGCGGGAACATTTAGAAATATTTTTAAGTTTTAAGAAAGCAAGTATCCAGTGTTAGTGCCTAAAAAAACAATAATTAAAAAATTAAAAAAGCAGCTGGGCGCGGTGGCTCACGCCTGTAATCCTAGCACTCTGGGAGGCTGAGGCGGGCGGATTGCTCAAGGTCAGGAGTTCGAGACCAGCCTGAGCAAGAGCGAGACCCCGTCTCTACTAATAATAGAAAGAAATTAATTGGCAAACTAAATATATATAGAAAAAATTAGCCAGGCATGGTGGTGCATGCCTGTAGTCCCAGCTACTTGGGAGGCTGAGACAGAAGGATCGCTTGAGCCCAGGAGTTTGAGGTTGCTGTGAGCTAGGTTGACGCCACGGCACTCTAGTCCGGGCAACAGAGTGAGACTCTGTCT
>CAUYRT010064029.1:0-39889 GCA_963574885.1 Lepilemur ruficaudatus | reverse complement strand
TCTTCAATTCCTAAGATACTTCACTTAGAATAATGATCTCCAGTTCACTCTGCATTGCTGCAGTGACAGTATTTCATGTCTTTTTTGGCTGAGGTGCACTCCATGGTATATATATGAATTGAAGGGCACTTAGATTTATTCCACATCTTTGCAATTGTAAATTGTGCTGCAATAACCATTCGAGTGCAGGTGTATTTTTTATTAAAATATTTCATTTCATTTGGGTAGATACCTACCCTATTGGATAGTAGGTCTACATTTATTTCTTTGAAGAATCTCCATACTGTTTTCCACAGAGGTTGTACTAACTTGCAGTCCCACCTGGAGTATACAGCGTTTCTTTCTCTCTGCCTCCACACTAGCATCTATTGTTTTTTTTTATTTTTTAATAATGGCCATTCTGCTAGGGTTTTTTTCTTTATTGAAGTATACTTTACATATCATGCCTTTACTCCATTTTAAGTGTACAATTAAATGATTTTTAGTGAATTTACCAAGATGTATAGTTAATCACATAAATCAGTTTTAGAGGAATTCCTTCCCCCTATTGAGACCCCTAATTCCCTTCCCCAACTACTTTTCAAGCATGTCCCTCCCCTCCACAGTGCTCATCTTATTGTAGTTTTAATTTGCATTTCTCTGATGATTAGTGATGTTGAACATTTTTCATGTTTGTTGGCCATTTGTCTATCTTCTTTCAAAAAACTTCAGTTCATAGCTTTTTCCCACTTTGTGATGGAGTTTTTTGTTTTTTTCTTGCTAATTTGAGTTTTTTTGTAGATTCTGAATATCAGTCCTTTGTCAGATGTATAGAGTAAGAATATTTTCTCCTATCTGTAGGTTTTCTATTAATTCTGTTGATTATTTCCTTTGCTGTGACAAAGCATTTTTAAAATTTTTTCCCACTCATGTGCAGAAGCTTTTTAGCTTAATTAAGATCCATTTATTTATTTATGTTATTGCTATATATGTCTTTGGGGTCTTAGTCATAAATCCTTTGCCTAGGCCAATGTTTAAAAGAGTATTTCCTACATTTTACTCTAGAATCTCTATGTTTTCATGCCTTACATTTATGTCTTCAATCCATCTTGAATTAATTTTTGTAAATGGCAAGAGATAGGGTTCTATTTCATTCTTCTGCATGTGGCTATCCAGTTTTCCCAGCACCATTTATCGAATAGAGTTTCCTTTCCCTAGTGTTTGTTGTCTGCTTTGTTGAAGATCAGTTGGTTGTAGGTAGATGGGTTTATTTCTGGGTTCTCTATTCTATTCCATTGGTCTATATCTCTACTCTTATACCAGTACCATGCTGTTTTGCTTACTATAGCCAAATTTGGTTACTATAATTTAAGTAATTATACATGTACTTTATTTTTTTAATTATTAAATATTTTAGGCATATTAAAAAACATAGAGAATAAGATAAGAAGCATCTATACTTTCATTATAGTTAAAATGGAAACCCTTCCATCCAATTCTCAAATTCTACTAGATGTCATCAAAATCCTGATATTGGCATTTAGGTTCCCATAGATGTTTTTTTATGTACCACATAATTATGTATTCCAAAGCAATAGAGAGAATTTTTACATGTTTGGGAATTTTATAAATGGTTATATATATATATATTTATATACGTATGTATGTGTATACACACATATGCCCATACCATACCTTCTGAAACTTGCTTTATTTGCTCAAAATTATATTTTTGAAATTTAACCATGTTGATATAAGTAGCTCTAGTTCGTTCACCTGCTATATATAATTCCATCAGATTTATTTATCTGTTCTGCAATTGATGGAAAATTATTTTTGTTTCAAATTTTCATATTATATTTATAGCAATTCTTGTATGTGTCTTTTTGTCCATATGTGTCATAATTTCTCTAAGATAGACCTAGAAATAAAATTGCTGATTCTGAGGTTATAAATGTTTTAGACATTGCAAAATTCTTCTTTAAAGAGGATGTAATAATTTATCACCTATCGTCAGCAGTATATGAGACTTCCCATTTTTCCACATTCTTAACATATGGGATTGTGAGATTTTTACATTTTGTCTTCCTAGTGACTTTTAAATTTTTTCCATATTTCATTGGAGCTTATATTAGTTTTTTAATACTGCCATAACAAATTACCACACACAACACAAATTAATAACAACATGAGTTTATTATCTCTCAGTTATGAAAGTCAGAAGTTCAAAATGGGTTTAAAATTAAGAAGCAGGCAGGGTTGCATTTCTTCCAGGGATTTCAGAGGAAAACACTGTTTCCTTGCCTTTTCTAGATTTTATAGGCTTCCTCATTCTTTGGCTCATGATCCCTTTTTTCATCTTCAAAACCAGTATTGTGACATCTTCAAATTTCTCTCTGACTCTGATTTTCTGCCTTCTTTTTCCATTTATAAGGGCCCTATGATTATATGGGACCCACCCAAATAATCCAGATAACCTCATCTCAAGGTTGGCTAATTAGCAATCTAATTCCATTTGCAACATTATACACCCTTTGCATTATAACCTAACATTTTTACAGGTTCTGGGAATATCTTTGATCTTTGGGGGTGTTTATTTTGCCTACCATAGGGCTTAATTTTGTATTATCCTGCTTACTACTGAGGTTGAATATTTTTTACATGTTTATTGACTATTTGGTTTCACATCTCTGATTTTTCAAGTTTCTACATTGAGTTTTTCCTTTTTTATAAGATTTGTCAAACTTCTTTGTATTTTCAAATTTCTAATCCTTTATAAATTATATGTATTTCAAATTGTATCTCCAAAGCTGTGACTTATCTTTTTCTTTTCTTTTGGTGTCTGTAATTCAGAAGAGATACTGTTGCTAATGTTGCTGTTATTTTAATATAATCAAATTCATCAACTTCTGGTTTATAGTTTTGGTGGTTCAAAGAATGTTTCCCTACCTTGAAGTTACCTTTATTGTTTTAAACTGTTATATAGGATGCAAATACTTTTTATATATTAATATTATTTATAAGAATTTGTTCTTCTATTTTATTAATTCTAATAGTTTATATGTAAATTTTCTTGAATGCTCAAGGTAGGTAATTATATTATCTTCAGGTAAACAGTGTTTTTATTTCCTCCTTTCCAATTCTTGTACATTTTCCTATTTTACTGTACTGGTTGAAGCTCAAAATATAACATTAAATAAAAGTAGTAATAGCAGGCATTTGAAATTACTTCTTGAGTTTGAAGGAACTATTTCTCAAATTTTATCATTAAGTATACTTTTTCCTGTAAATTTTCAGCAGAGACCTTTTACTGAAGTTAAACAAATTTCCTCCAATCCTATTTTGATGAGTTTTATCATAAAAGGGTATTGAATTTTATTAAATGATATTTCTTTGCCCATTGATCAACTGATTTTTCTATTGTAATTTTAAAGGTAAGTATAGATTATTTTTTCAATGTATCAATATAATTATATTTTAGCTCTCACCTATTACACTTTTAAGCACAAAATAGTAAAAACACATATATGTATATAGGTATTGAATAAAATCTTTCTAAAATATATACATTTCTGTGTATTTTAAAATGAAATATACTAAAATTATAAAAGAGTTTCTTAGTTATTCTGGATAATAAAATATACTTAATAAGCTAGATTAGACAGTGCCAATATTTTAAAACTGTCTTTTCTCCTCTTTCCCCACATTTGAATCTCATGTCATCAGTCCACAACACCCTCTAACTTCTTCTTGAAGTCATCTACCAACCCCCATATTATTCCATCTCATTCCTTGAAGGTTTTAGTTTCCAGGATCATTGTCATTCTCTTCAACAAGACTGCTGGTATAATTCTTGAAGATAATAATCACATATGTGGTGCTTTTCATACCCAGTACTCTTAGTTCCTTGACCTCCTCTCTTCACACATGAGTAAAATCTCTTTATTCTACTTCAATAAAACCCTTGATTCTGTCATTGCCAAATTCTGGAACCTTGCCCTACTGTCAATTTTAAATTCTCCACCCTCTAACCACAAACTCCTATTGTTCCAATGCTCCCTTTCTTGTACTATAACTCCTATAATTTTTTGAGTCCAAATGAATTTACAATCAATAGGTCCTATAATTTTATTATTGTTCTTCTTACTCTCATATCTTCTTTATCCACCCAGCACACATTCTCAACTCCTTTATTCTGTTTGTTTCTTTTATTTTTCCTATTCATGATTCAATCACGATGGAATTCAATTCAATTCTTTACCCATTTCATACTTGTCCCTGGCAGATAAAAATTTCAGGACACACACACACACACACACACACACACACACACATGCACACACACTCACACCGAATCTCCCAGGCTGGTTTTACATTAAATTCATAATCACCAATCCCAAGTGAGCCTTTAATACTCCCCAGCCCTCAACGTACTACATTTCTGAGGTCTATTCATTTCCTCATGTTGATAAATAATTATTTTATGTCATCTAATATTTTCTGAAAACTCTGATATCTTCTTTTTCATTCTTGCTCTTCAAATGATAACTTTGCTCAAAAGTTCCTACTATCACTTTAGCCCAACCAATTGCATCTGATTCATATCTCCTCATTCTTTTCTGCTCCCTTTGGTGAACTATCATTGCTCCTCCTAAGAACAAAGTCTCTACTCCTCTATTAGATCTCATCACCTCTCACTTAAGCAAAAACATTAATCAAATGATTCTCTATTCTCTCTGCTTGATCAGGCATTATTTCCTTTTTAATGGATTTTCTTCATCAGCAAAAAATATAATAACATTTCTTTCCTTAAGTGACTCTCCTTCCTCTTCTAGGTACTGCCCCATCATTCTCCATCCTCTAGGGCAAACTTTTTTAAAAAGTGCCTGCAAATACTGTTTCTAATTTTACCCCTGCCATTTTCTCTTAAATGCACTCTAATTAGACTTCTACCCCACAGAACTGTGCTCATGTCAAGGTCTTCAGTGAACTTCATGTTTCTATAGGTCTCATCATATTTGGTCTAGTATAGAAGTTGACCTTAAGTCATTACCCCCTTCTTAAAACATAGGCATCACTATGGCAAGAGTTTGAATTTGTTTTATTCACAACTGTATCCCTAATAGCAAGAACATTTTATGGCACATACTAAGCAAATATTTGTTGAATGAATAATTTCTGTCCTAGTGAGTTTTTAGCTACCATTTGTTTCCACTTTCTGAGTGCCTGCCTCTGGCATTCTGACTCTATTCTTTTCCAGTATGCTACTTCTAATACACCATGAAATGGGAAAACAGATAATGGTGTTAAATCTTGCTAAACAAGACATACATAATCTACAATAACTAAAATGTATGAACCTCAATGAAGTTTGTGTTTATTTTTGGCTAACAAGAAACTTCTTCTTTTTGCTTTTGGTTTTGGTTTCTCAATATTTTTCATTGTGGTAAAAATATTAAAATGAGCTTTAACCTCCTGACAAAGTTTTAAACGTGCAATACAGTATTGAGGTTAACTGTAGATATGATGTTTTACAGCAGATCTCTGGAGCTTATTCATCTTGCTTGACTGAAACTTTATGTTTGCTGATTAGTAACTTGTCATTTCCCTTCTTCCAACCCCTACAATCACCATTCCCCTCTGATTCTATGAATTTGAATATTTCAGATAACTCTTATAAGTGGAATCATGTAGTATTTGTCTTTCTGTAACTGGCTTATTTTACTTAGCATAATGCTTGCAAGTTTCATCCAAGTTGTTACATATTGCAGAATTCCTTGATATTGTTAAAATGTAGTTAATTTTACTAGATAAGAGAACTACAATAAATGAAGTATGACAAAGATTAGTATTAATGATTTTTTAAGATTAATATATAAGGCCATTTAGTATTTTTTCAATAGGGAGATATAATTGATGTGATTGATGGAGAGATGCCAACAGACACACTGTTTTGATGTACACTTTCATTAATGGCAAAGAGCACAGATATTTACTGTGAAGATGCAGCTTAACCTTCAGGATCCTACACTTACACATGCCCCTTACAAGGCCCTGGTAGATGCTAGCAAAGCATTCAGATGGTCATATTTTTGTATAAAATGCAAAAGCAAGTGATTTTGCCAAAAAGGCTTACAAGTCTCTATTATTTGTCTACAATAAGGCTAATCCCTAATACTTGTGGGACTTGGGCAAAAATATAACCTGAAGCCCATCCACACCTGCTTCATACTCCAGACTCCATCTTACAAGGCAAAGATCCCCAGCATGCATATCATTCCAACCCACATGTCTGAGCTCCATCTATACTCTCCCCACCCCTGCTCCTGCAAATGGCCCTCACTCCAGCTTAGGGACTTGTAAAAATGGACTGCAGAATGAAGGGATGTATGTGGGGGATATTCCCAGTCATGCCCTGGAAGCAGGCTTGAGGCTATACATGGCAAGAAGCTCCATGTCTCCAGATATCTGGATCACAGTGATAGGTGGTGTAGGGGCTAAGAGTGGGGTTAGGCACAAACTAGGGGAGGACACATTCTACTGCCCTCCAGACTCCTTGATTTTTGGGGAGGAGCACAGATGGGGAAAGACCAAAGAGAGCCTCTAAAACACAGGGCCCAGGGTTGAGGCCTTAGTTACCCTGGAGCAACACTGATTCAAACTTCCTTTCTATCACAACTCTCCTCCTTTAAAATGGTGTTGGAGTGGCCATGGGAATCTATGAATAAGAGGCGATTGATTTGGGAGATAGAATTTTTTTTTAGTGAAATATGAGGTTAAAACCATCAATATGGTTTTAAAAGTTTTTAGTCACTTCCAAGTATAGTTTAATTGGTGCCAACAATTCTAATATAGAAATTGTCTTAGGAATCCCCACTCTGATCTTTATACTAACTTATCCATTAAGGTGACACAGAAGGGCAGGCCAGAGGTCACATCATGAAGTGAAGCTGTGGTAACTGGAGCTGGAATATGTTGGAAATGGGAGAGAAGTGAAATTTGAGGAATATTGTAACAAAAGCTAGGGGAAAAGAAACAAAATTTAAAATGATGTAGCCAGAAGATTATCTGCAAAACATTCTTCCAAATCTTATGATATGTATGTGGAAAACTCTTGATAGAGGTTTCTCCAAATGTGACAAAAATCTTAAGAATGTACATGATATTACCAATACCAAGTAATAATGCCAAAATAAGCTCTTAAAAATTATCAACAAGTTAAAAATAAATAAACCAACCACAGTACATGAAAGATTAACTTCACTGTCTACTCTGTTAAAGAAAATACTATAAGACTCACTGCCACATAAAGTGATGGTCAGAGACCATGTGACCAAAGACATAAGAAAAAAAGTATGTTAAATGTATTGGGATTTTTTTTTCTGAGATTTGTGATGTTTATAGTATTTATCAGCTTTTTAAATTTGTAATTTATTATACCTTTGCTAAATAATTAGATATTTTCATATTCACAATTTTACATTCTTCTTATAAGAAGGGCTCTCCAAATTGCATAAGTTTCAGGCTCCACACAACCTGGATCTACCCTGGCAGAGAATACAGAAATGTATCAGTTAGGAGGTGACCGTTCAAAGCAGGGGATAATACAATATGCTTTCAGACTAGTAAGGCCCATCCCAAGATTGCAAAGTTCCTCTGGAAGAAGTACCACTGTTCCAGATGCCACCTGCACAGAGAGAAAATCCTAACAGACCTGAGAAATTCACTCCTAACCATCTCCATGGAAAGAAGACTAGGAACACGTCCTGTTCCTCCACAGCCCTCACCCAGCTATTCTGGAGACACTGGCTACCACACACACACAAACACACATTCCTCTATATTTACTGCAAAACTTGGTGAATCAGAGCTCACTTTCTAGGAGTACCTCTTAGCAATCTGGGCTTTAGGCTTCAGGAGAGTCTGAGAACCATGCCTTTGTTCTCTCTCCAAAGAATTCCATTTACATGGTAAAAAGGATCCCCCTCACAGAGTAAGATCTTTAAAAATATTGGCTATCTTTATGACTCTTCACATATTCTCTAAACTCTGTATTGAATCCACTTTTTACAAAGAAATATAACAAACAAAAATGAGATTTGTATTTGCCCTAGATAGTAGATTAAACAAGAAAGCAGACACTCTCAAAGTTGTTTGCTTTCTGCACATAGGAAAGTACTGCACTGTGGCAACCCTCACTTTGATTGCATGTTAATGTTGCAAGCTTTCTGGAATGGGTGTCTAATAAATGCCAACATATTTGGTACATCTATTTCATAGCTGAATGGGTGAGTCACTCACAGGGACCACTAGAAGAGTTAAGTTGATAGAGAAAAGGAAAGTAGAAACCTCTTTTTCTTTTCTTTACAGACTCACAGCCCCTTACACAGTAGACAACACTCAACCTGAAGACAAAGGCTGAAGGAGATCTGAAATCTTCGCCACTCTCTCAAATTTTTTCATCCCAAATCAGGCAAAGCTTGTGGCTATTATTAAATGTGGTGTGGGGTTGCTAGTTAGAAGTCATAGAGGTGTTCCGCCCTACTTTTCTCAGCATCTGCTATTGGAGCCATCACTTGTACTTTCTTGCCAGGAGGCAAAACTAGTCAGGGAGCAGCACTCAGAGTGATTGCACATTCTTTCCTTAGAGCTATGACAAGAGCTGATCAGTGCTGCCAAGGCAACTTACGCAGACCATCACTGCTCCCTTGTTCCTCAGAGAATGCTGGAAGCTCTGACTTCTTAAGAGAATGCCAAAATGAATTGGCTGTGTTAAATAAGAATGACCATAGGATTATATATTTTATTCTAAGAGGCTGGTCAAGTCATATGTTAGATTGTGTCTAATAAATAATTATTTATAGAGTGAATAAATTCTTATCCTGGGAAAAAATGCAGGGCAGTGCTGCCAAACTAATCAATTTAAAACAGTTATATAAATTAAATAACTTTCATAATCTAGTTTTTCAAGTCATTACAGAAAGACACCAGTCCCTAGTTTTGCTTCCTTTTACCTTTTTTTTTTTTTTTTACCAAGCCTACACTCTTGAAGCAAAATTAGCATATTTACTTACTTAGTTGATTCATGTAAGGCTATCAAAAGAGTCACGTGAGGAAAACTGGTTGTGCATCAGAAGGTTACCTGATCTTTAATGTTAAAATATCACCCATCAATAAAGGCAAGACCAAAATGTGCAGAATAAAGCATTAATTATTTTATGATTTTTCTCACCTAAGAAGAAAGCAATACTATATAAACTTGGAACTTTCCTAGAAGCTGATTTTATTGCATTTCTAATATAAATCAGTAAATTATAAATTCAATTTAAATTATCACACGTCCCTTTTTTTATGTTATGGATATTCTGATTTTTTGTACATAATTGTTTCAGTCAGCTTGAGCTGCTATAATAAAATACCAAAGTACCATGTGACTTAAACAATAGACATTTATTTCTCACAGTTTTGTAAGCTGAGAAGTTCAAGATTAAGGTGTCAGCCAATTTGGTTTCTGGTGAAGACTCTCTTTCTGGCTTGCAGATGGATGCCTTCTTGCTGTGCCCTTACACAGTGGAAAAATAAAAGGCCATGTCTCTCCTCTCTGTTCTTATAAGAGTCCCATTCATGAGAGCTCTACCATCATGACCTAATTACCTCCCTAAGGCCTCACCTCAAAATACCATCACATTGGCGATTAGGGCTTCAACATATGAATTTGGGGGAGATACAAACATTCAGACTATATCGATGCTATTATATGGAACAATCAGTCATTCTAGTCCATATTAAATAGGAAAAATCACTTCAACCAATATCTATTTTCACACAGATTATTTCCCAGTCCTCAAAAGTTGTCTTCCATCTACACATAGACATGTAGCCTTCTAAGTCTTTAGATACAATTGGCCCAATGTAGCAGTGAACAGCATATGGTAACATGAATCTGTATACGCCTGAGCTTAATGTGTCCTTAGATACATTGCCTTTTTTCAGATGAGGAAACTGAGGTTAAATGAGGAACTGGGGCTGAGTGACTTACCCAAAGTCAAACAGTTTTATAATCACAGGTCAGAGCTAGAATTAAGTTCCTCTCAGTTCTTGGTCTAGTGCTCTTCCTCCATGAAAATTCACTCCCTCAACAATATCAGCAAAGCCTCATCAGAGATTTTGTGAAAGAAAAGTTGAGTTTGAAATATAAAAAAGTCTGGGTATAAAAAATTATTTTTAAAGAATGCTGTTTAGCTATTAAGCATTAGATCAAAATCTGAACAAAGTAACCAAATAAAATTGTGTTAATATATTTGATGATTATGCAGCATTTGAATTGTATATTCCAAGGTAAATTTGAGAGAAACTAATTTACATAAAAATTGGCATCATAAAATGGGTTATGGAAAATGTTTGGGATGCCTTCTCCCTTAAATAACTGATTAAATGTAAGGGTGATGTCAACAAGATGACAGAGCAAGAGATATAAGCCTTCCCTCCCCCCAATAACAACAGTTTAGACAGTTATTCACAAACAAAAACAGCTCTGAAAGGACTCAAGGGTCCAGTTAAGAGGTTGTCACAACAGTGAAGTGACAAAAAAAGAATAACCACACAAAAAAGATTGCTGGAGAGATCAGAGATCAGCATGTCTGAGACTTCTGAAGATGCCTAGTAACAAGAAGGCTGGGGCTGCTGTCAGCCATGCAGCCACATGGCACATCCCACCATATCTCCAGTGGCCTATGATGTGGAGGACCCCAGAAGCCTTTGCCACTGAGGCCCTGAACGGCCCATGTTTCAGCCATGGACTTCCTGCAGCTTCACAGCAGTGATCCCCTCAGTGTTCACCAATGTGGATGCCAGCAGCCTGCTCCACAGAGGACACCAACAGCTTTTACCAGTGATGTAACCAACAGCCATTGCTTTCACAGACTCCCAAGAGAGGAAGATACTGCTGTTTCCCCCCATCTAGAAAGAGCCACTATTTTGCCACCCAGGAAAAAGGCCACAATCCCTACAACCCCTGAACACATCAGAAACCCTGGAAATGTAGGTGCTCCACACATACCCACAGTCCAGATCCCAGCCCCATGGCCATACTGCAAACACCTATACTTTAGATATTAAAGCCACAGCCACAGCAAGTGAGCTCATACCCCAGACTAAATTCTCTGAACAAAAGACAGAGAGTGGCTGAATGGATAAAACTAAAGAAAGAAAAATAAAGGCCCAATTACATACTCTCTGTAAGGGACTCACTTCAGCTTTAAAGACATACATAGACTAAAAGTAAAAAGATGGAAAAAGACATTTGATACAAATGGAAAGCAAAAGAGAGTAAGAGCAGCTATACTTGTATCGGACAAAATAGATTTTAACTGTAACAAGAGACAAAGAAGAACATTATATTATAATAAAAGGGTCAGTTTATAAAGAGAATATAACAATGGTAAATATATGCACCAAATGTTAAAGCACCTAAATACATAAAGCATATTTTAGCAGAACCAAAGGAAGAAGTAGGTAGCAAATTCAGTAATAATAAGGGACTTCATTACCCCAATTTCAGCAATGCATAGATCATTCATATGAAAAATCAACAAGGAGATATTGGAGTTGAACTACACTTTAGGCCCAATGGACTTAGCATATTACAGAGCATTCCATCCAACAGCAGTAGAATATACATTATTCACCGGAGCACACGGAACATTCTCCAGGATAGTAAAACATTAGACCACAAAACAAGTCTTAACAAATTTAAGAAGACTGAAATAATATCAAGTATCTTTTACAAACACAATGGTATGAAATAAAAATCAGTAATAGGAGGAAACTTCCAGTTTCCTTTCCAAGCTCACAAATATAAGCAAATCAAACAACACTTTCCTGAACAATCAATGGATCAAAAAAGAAATCAAAGGAGAAATTTAAAAGTATCTTGAGAGAAGCCAAAATGGAAAGACAACATACCAAAACGGAAGAGATGCAGAAAAAGCAGTTCTAAGAGGGAATTTTATAGCAATAAACACATCAAAAAAAGAAAGATCTCTAATAAATAACCTAATGTTATACCTCAAGGAATTAGAAAAAGAAAAACAAACTAAACTTACAATTAATTAGTAGCAGGAAGAAAATTTAAAAAAAAAATCAGAGCAAAAAGAAATAAAATAGATATGAGGAAAAAAAAAGAAAACATCAACAACACTGAGTTTTTTAATACAAGATAAACAAGGCCAGGTGCAGTGGCTCACGCCTGTAATCCTAACAATCTGGGAGGCCTGGGCAGGAGGAGCACTTCAGGTCAGGAGTTTGAGACCAGCCTGAGTAAGAGCGAGACCCCATATCTACTAAAAATACAAAAGCAAAATTTGCAGATGACATTATCTTATATAGAGAAAATCTAAAGATTTCACAAAAAGCTTTTAGAACTCATAAATTCTGTAAAGTTGCAACATGCAAAATCAATATACAAAAGTCAGTAAAATTTTATACACTAACAACAAACTACCCAAAAAAGACATTAAGAAAACAATCCCATTTCCAATAGCATCAAAAAGAATGAGACACTTACAAATAAATTTAACCAAGGACACGAAAAACTATATACCAAAAACTATAAAACACTGATCAAAGATAGTAAACAAGATGCAAATAAATGAAAAGGTATCTTGTGTTCATGGATGGATGAATAAAGAAAAAGTAGTACACATATAAATGCATATGCACAATGGGATATTATTAAATCTTAAAAAAAAATAGAAATCCTTCCATTTGTGACAACATGGATGAATCTGGAAGACTTTATGCTAAGTCAAACACACAAACACAAACAGTGCATGCTCTCACATACACATAGACTCTGAAAAAGGCAAACTTACAGAAACAGAGTAGAAGCGTGGTTACCAGGTGCTGGGGCCTGGGGAAAACAGGGAGATGTTGGTCAAAGGGCACAAACTTGCAATTATAAGATGAATAAGTTCCAGAGACCCAATGTATAGTCTGAAGACCATAGTTAATAATAATGTGTTGTATGTCTGAAATTTGCTAAGAGAATAGATCTCAAGTATTCTCACCACAGACACACACACAAAGACAACTATGTGAAGTAATGGATATGTTAATTAGTTTGGTTATGGCAATTATTTCACTATGTATACAAGCATCAAAACATCACATAGGTCCTCGTAAATTCAGTGAAAATCATTTAACTGTACACTTAAAATGGAGTGTTGGTTGTACGTAGATACAGTTGGAGCACTATGTATGTACTCTATGGACTACTTTGACAGAGTAGGTTTTTGAATGTAACAAAAAAAGTCAACTTGAGTGGTAATATATTTTGGGAAATCAGCTCACTACAAATTGTGACTGTAAACATTGTACTGTAAATGCTTTGTAGTTTTCCCCCAATAAAAAAAAAAAAAATCACATAGGGCCGGGCACAGTGGCTCATGCCTCTGGGAGGCCAAGGTGGGAGGATCGCTTGAGGTCAGAAGTTCAAAACTAGCCTGAGCAAGAGCGAGACCACCAGCCCTACTAAAAAAAGAAAAAAATTAGCACACCACTCCTGTACTGCCAGCTACTCAGGAGGCTGAGGCAGGAGGATCATCACTTGATTCCAGAAGTTGGAGGTTGCAGTGAGCTATGATCATGCCACTGCACTCTAGCCAGAGCGACAGAGCGAGACTGCCTCAAAAAAATAAAATAAAATAACTTACATGGTATAATTCGAATACATACAAGTTTTATTTGTCAATTACACCTCAATAAAGCTGAAAAAATATTAAATGCAAAAATAAAATTATTTAAATATTAAGAAATGATGACCAATAAAGTGTTTAAAATAGATATTTCTTGTCATCTAGAATTTTATTGAAAGTTGTTGTTTGAATTTGGATGTACTTAAGAGAGATATATTACTGTACTGATATTGTCAACAATTCAAAAATCTCTCAAAACTTGCATGACAGAAAATTTTACGTAAATATAAAAGTCTTTCACCATGAGCAAATTAACAGTTGGTTCCAGAAATTAAAGATACAAATAACATAAATGTTGTTAAAACAATTGTTAAACTGTTGTTTTAAAAATGAAGAGGAAAAACATATTACAAACGTTTTTGTTTTAGAAAATAAGTAAAACCTGCTCAACTCATCACCAATGAATATGATTAATGTCTCAATTATTGATAGTTTACTATTTGTCTTTCCTCTATAGTAGAGATAAGTGTAGTAAATAGTTTGTGAGATTACCAGACTTCTTTTTGAAAGTGTTTTATCTGTAATGAATTTTAAGTTAAAACACTTTGTGCATGAAAGTGATACCAATTTTATAATTTGTTTATAAGAAATTACACCCAAGAGGGTGATCTTAGAAATTCAACCACTCAATACAATTTGATTCCTCATGTGGGTAATTTATCCTTATATCTTTCTGTAGTCTCTGGCAATTTTCCACTCTCCTGTCCCCATGTTAGTCATTAGGAAAAGTTATTTACCTTAAAAAAAACCATATCATTAGACTGCAAAATCTCTACATTGAAAAAGAAAATTTTTGTTAGTACATAGACTTGATGTTTTTCTTAAAAAGCCAATAGTTTAAAATATAAGATAATTTAAGATTATTTGGTTCATTAAAAAAGTCAACATACAACTTAAAACACTACCACATGTATTAAGAAATCCTAAAAATAATTTTATTCAATAATCAATAACTTTTTAAATATCTAGTTATCAGAAAACATTCAACTTTCAAACTAAAATAAAGATTCCAATTAGAAACAGTTCGGCTCAAAACTGGTCCCCTGATTTTCTACCTGGTTCCTACAAATCTGCTCTGCTCCCAGGCTCTCCTATACCCCTAACCATAACCCCAGTAGATCCAAGTATTCACAGCTAGGAATCCAGATTTACCTGTTTCCCACAATCTACCAAGAAATGTTATCAGTTATCCAAAATAGACTTTAAACCCTAATCTGTATCACCATTATTTTTTAAATAGTTTCAAAATTCTTTTCTTTGCTTTTTGTTCTATGCTGCAGTCTGCTTTCCACATAGTAGCAAGAGTGATTCTTTAAAATGTTAATACATCCTACATATATCTGACTAAAACCCCTCTAAGATTTCCTAATGCATTTAGAAAAAATAATTTTAAAAATTGACATAACATGATCTGATCTGAAATTATAGGTTCTCCAATCTTATTGGCCTCTTCCTTATATGTACCAAACATTTCTCCCTTCCTGGCATTTGGACTTGCTCTTTGCTCTGCCAGGACTGTTCTTTGCTCTTTTCTCTGTATAGCAGTTTCCTTCTCATTGTTCACATCTCAGTGGAATTTTTTCCTGTTAGAAAGACTCTCCTTTTCATCTCTATGTAAAATATGTACTCAAAATTCAATCCACCTCATCCCCTTCCACCCCCATTATTCTCCACCTCAGTATTCAGTTGCTTAGGCCATTAATTTACTACAATCTGTAATTCTTTCATTTTATTATTTACCTCTTAGTGCTTAGCCTCCTCTCCACCTTGACTGTAACCTTTATGAGTGTGAGGACCACACCTCCACAAGTTCACCAAAGCATCTCCAATGTCTAGTAAATTTATTTAATAAATATTTAATTTATTTAATTAAATTAATGACTAATTGGCAAAGATATGGGTAAACTCTTAGAATTCCCATAGTATTTGATAACTTCTAATGCTTATAAAAATAAAAACAAAGAGATCTTAACAATATTAAGTTTTGGAAAGACAGTGTTTATATGGGTAAATAATCTTGCAGAAGACATCCTACTTGACGTACCTACTTGAGGTATTTTTACTGGAATCTTCCAAAGGCATTTAACAGAGAATTCGAATGAAGTTTTTTTAAGGTACTCCACATCTTTGTAGATTTAACTGCAGAAAAATTCTTTGTGGAGATGTATCTTCTGGAAAATAACAATTTTAAGATCAAACCATAATATCCAGTAACTATTGGCAGGTTATTCATAAATTTTCATGTATTTTTGCTGATACTGATGAGCTAGTTTGCTCCTTGTAACTTGTATGCATTGGTGATACAGCTGGCAAAAGTTAGAGAGCATTTCAGGCCTAGGAACAGAGGTTTTCCTCAGTATGAAACTAATTAAGCCATACAGGGGCTCTAACCCTTGAACTTGCCTTCATTAGCACCATGCTGTAACCAATGAAGCCAACTAGCCAGACAGACTGAGGGCCGAAATATTCCTATTGACATTCTACCTCTCATTTTCAGTCAGAGAAGAATCAGCCTTTGAGATTTATTAGAAAGCCTAGTGCTAAATTCCTCAATTTAGTTAAAGAGATATTTCAAATGGGATATTTGGTTCAAACATCTCTAGACTTTGTAGATAAGATCTGTTTTGTCTTTCCTTAATTATACCACTTTCTCAAATAATTTGTGCTTCAGAGTTGTAAAACTTATGACTGAAGTACACAGAGCTTCATTTGGCATAGAAAAAATATAGACTAAGAATAAGGAGAACATCTCAAAATCTGTTTGAGCTTTTAAAATTAAATAAATACTATGATTAATATTACTGATTAATTATAGTGCCATATTTCTCTGAAACATTTTCCAAAAAGGTAAATGATCACACATACACACACACAAACACATGAGTGTGTATATGTACACATACATATAAAACAGCATGTCCATATGTATAAACCAATTACAGAACACTGTTAATATATATTTTCCCCTACTCTCAGTGCCATCAGCTTTCCAAGACAACAAGTGAAAGGTATCATATCGATTGCTTTCAGCCAATGAGCATTCCACCCTGAGATTTTGGTGCCCTGAAACCTATGTCGTTTACTACACTTGTAGTCATTCTGTTACTTATTTTGTGTTTAGGTGAAAAATGTTTAACCTTTGATAGTTAGCAAAAGGAGTACAAGTGATAGTTCTGCACCTATCACAAAGAACAGCAATGGAAGCATATGTTAGACTGGTGTTAAGTTTTTCACAAGATCAAGAAGATAGCATAAGAACTAAAAAGTAAACCACTGGGAAATTAGGAAACGGTGTAAGTTCTTTCACATTTTTTTAAAGCATAATGAAAATCATTGCAATCTGGGCAGAATAATGGGCTGACCAATAATTATTTAAATGATTTCTGGATGTAATTTCAGCCAGGGTCATATCATGACTTCAAAAGATCTGAAGGGCATCAAAGAGCAACTAAAAAAGATGCTAGAAACTGCATCTTCTTAGGGACCATATTCTGATTTCTGTGTACTTCCCATCCATGTCTAAAAATACATTCTCTATGCTAAAAAAATATATCTATATTGTTAGCCTTAGAGCAGCACAAAAGCTCCTAAATATGTTGGTATGAATTTAGATCATCTGAAAAGCTTCATCAAGGAATCAAGAAAATAACTGACTACAGTAGGTCCTCAAATACTGTCATTTTCAAAAATATTTTGACTTGATTTTTGGCTTTGGTCATAGCAGATTAACTGACATCATAGTCCTTCTACCATAAATAAATATCAAATCAGACAAAATACACGAAGCAGCACTTTTTAAGCTTTGTACTAAAGATAGTACAGAACGTTAATCCCTGCAAAAATGGAAATAAAAGTGAGCTCACCTTTCAGTTAAGAAACATTTTCTATATTATAAGCCAGAGAAGTAGAGTCCAAGCAGAGCATGCGAAGCTCAGTGAGATGAAATTGCAGAGAATGGAGGGTGGGGCTGCTTAGGCAGCTGGATATTGTAGGGATTTAGCATATACAGCCAATAAAATAGTTATAATAGAATATTAAAAAATAGTTAGTACAAAATAAGGCAGCATAAGAGGGAGAAAGAGAATAAAACCTAAATGGAACAAATAGAAATAAAATAGTAAGTTATTTAACCACATTAAAAAATACATTAAATATAAATGGACCACACACATTAATTATAAGGCAGAGATGATGAGATTGGATAAAATTAAGTGCTATTCATTTCCACACTATTTCCAATAGGTACATTTAAGTATAAAAGCACAAATAGTAAAAATAAAAGAATGGACAAAGATATAATAGGTAAATACTTATAACAAAGCTGGTGTAACTCTATTAATATTACATAAAGACTTCAAGATAAGTAATATTGTCAGAGGTAAAGAGGGACATTTCATTGTAACGAATGGCCATTTTAATAAGAAAATATAAATATGCCTGAACCAAATAATAGAGTTTCAAAATACATAAAACAAAAACTGATTGATCTTAGGGAAAATATAAAAATTCACAAAAATTGTAAAAATTTTAACTTTTTAATTAATAATTCTCTCAATAATAATCGATTTAAATGTATACGAAAAACCAGCAGAGCTATAGAAAATTCGAACAACACTATCAACCAACATAACCAAATTGATACATATATGTGTGTGTGTATATATATATGGTACATTATATTAAAAAACTATAGTGTACATGGAATTCCTTTCAAGTATATGTGGAATATGTGCCAAGAAAAACCGGATGCCAGGCCATTAAAAGTTTAAATAAATTTCAAAGATCTGAAATCATAAAGAATATATTCCTGTGATAGTAAAAAAGATGGGAACAATCCAAATATCAATCAACAAAGAATGATATATTCATGGAACACTATTTGCCAGTGGAACACTATTTGGCAATAAAAAGGAATGAACCACTGATGCAAGAAACAACATTAATGAGTCTCAAAAACATGATGCTTCATGAAAGAAGCCTAATCTTTGCCCTTAAAATCCATTAGAAGCTGCCAACCACCTGTAGGATAAAGAGAAAACTGTTTTGCATAACAGATAAGGAAGGGATAATCAAGTTCCAGTTTTATCTATCTATGCTTCTCTTAGCACTCCTGATGCTTCAACAATTATATCTACATACGTATGTGTGTGTGCGTGTGTATATTTTATATATATAGACACGCACATATTTAAGGGGCTAGCAAACTTTTCTGTAAAGACACAGTAAATATTTTAGACTTTGCAAACCATGTGATGTGTATCTCAAATACTCAGCTTTGCTGTTGAAATGCACAAGAAGCCACAGACAATATATAAAGAAATGATTGTGGCTGCATTCCAATAAAACTTTATTTACAAAAGCAAGTGACTGACTAGATTTGGCCTACAACCTGCAGTTTGCCACTGCTGCTACAGTACTTACTAATTCTGTAACGTAACACCAAACTATTTTATACACAAAAGAGTATCTGCTATATAATTCTGTGTTAGGAAAGACAGAACTAATCCACCAGGAGAGTGATTAATTCTGGGGGATGTGCAGGAGATCGCCTGGGAAGAGGCACAAAAGAACCTTCCTAGATGATAGAAAGTATATCTGATAAGTATGTTGGTGCACAAAACTCAGATTATTATTTATAAAAAAGTCAAAATTGAAATGTATCACATCAAAAAATAAAAATTGATGCTGATACTAATTTCTGGACTTTATAATCTGTCTCTTACCTGTTATGTAACAATGGTCGGTTATAAGGATTTTAATTAAATATCCTTAAAAAGAACTCAAAATATTTCCTCAGGTTTATATAATAATGAAAATGTTGTACAATAATAAAAACTTATTTCAAACAAATTTTAGTGTGAAATATAGTAGGTTAGGCAATGTATTTGTTTCCCTACTGGATAAGCCAAGCAGATTTCCCTGACACTAAGTCATTACACAGAATTTCTAGGGAAATGCAACTTCTTACTACTGGAAATGAGGAATTAAATGAAAAAACAGAATTGAACTTGTACAGCAAGATTGCCATCAGTTTTAAATATATATATTTGAAATGCTCTACTGTCCCATATGTATATTTACACGTGAATACACGAAAGTATAGCATGTTCCTGAGTGGCTTCGTATATACTGTGGACTCAATAAAGAGCTATTTATTGTTCTTATTTTATGAAACAAGACCATAGAAAAAGACATGGATATTGTTATGGAAGTGAATACGGATATGGATAGAAGTACTAAACATTTAATAACGGTTTTCTCTGAGTAGTGGGATTCTAGCTAGTTTTAAAATACTTTCTATTTCCTCAGTAAAGATTTTTATAACCAAAAAAATTAACTTTTGAAAATTAAAAAAAAAAAGGTTATCACCCCAAGTCTCACATATCCCAGTGCCCTCCAAGACAGTCTAGTTGTCCTTGAGATATGGAGAGACATCACCCTAAGTGAATTCTGTGCTGTAACTCTGAAAATATCTCTTCAATAATTAAAGCATTAGCCAGTTGGCCTTTGCCATAAAATCATAACAGAAATGGCTGATCACCACATTATGTAGGAAATTCTGTGTCCCATGGCTGGAGATTAATAGAATGGCATATTCCATTGACATTGTCATACTAAGCAACAGTGTTCTCTCCATGCAGCCACAGAAGTGGGTACGCTGTTCTGAGCCAATCTAAGGTGATTACCACGGAAACAGCTCTCATTTTACTAACAGCGAGGCATATTATCCTTCATGCATGGTCTAGTATCCAAGTTTAATAAGATTCTGAAAGTGAAACTGAGGACATTTGGGATAAGAACCCTAAATCTTGTAGAAAATATTTTGTTATCTCTTATTTGTTTATCAATAGTGTGTCGAATAACCATCTCAATTATGCTAACAAATAGAAGGGTAAGTGTATATACCACACAGAAAGAAGGCAATGATGATATTACACACTTGAAAGTTTGATTAAAGTAGTACAAAAGCATCTTTCTTATTCTGTGGTCATTCATGGAAGAACAAAATAGAAGACAATTTTATATTGTGAAGATATAGATAAATCAGAGAATAGCTTTTTAAATAATAATTTTTGGTGAGGCAAAGAGAGTACCAAATATCAGGACTGTCCTTAAAGTTTAAAATAGAAGCTCCCCCATCACCTACTGAATAAAGTGAAAACTATTTTGCTTAACAGGCAAGAGCATCCATAATTAGTTTCCAGCTTTATCTCAGCACTCCTGAGGCCTCAGCAATACTATGGTGCTTGTTGATACCTTGCTGTTCCGTACAGCAATGCCTCAGCATGTGCTGTTTTCCACACATAAAATGGTCCTTTCTCCTTTGCTTACCTGGGTTAGTCCTACTCATCCTTTACAATTAAGGTTTTGTTTTTTTTTTTAATTTTCAAATGCCAGGCAGAGTTAATTATTCCTCCCATGTGCCCATACCTTGAGCATGCCTATCATACCAACAGAAGCATTATTGCCACGTGTTTGTCTTTCTAGCAGACTGTGCGTTTCATGAGAGCAGTGACAAGATTGTGTCTTGATTATGGTTGTATCTCTCTGGGAAGTATATAGTAAGTGTTTTATTAAAATGTTATTAAATGTTGACTGTTGAATAAATAGGCTAAACTAGGAAAAAGAATTAATACTATTTTAAAAATTATCACAGGGTTTAATTCAGAGGAAATCTGTAGATTAATAAAGGAGGGGAGAAAAAGCAAATCACTCAGTAGTTACGAGCTTTATTTTCTTAATGCCTCATCAAATTTCTCTCTGTAAACTAAAATTTATTTCTGTCTATATTCCTTCCAATTATTTGGGTATGACTAGAGCAGTGTTGCTTCTTAGACCTGACTGATACCCAACAGCCTGAGAGAATCATAATAACAACCAAAGCAGAATGCCAAGGTCAGACGGGACTTTTCTCACTTGAATAAACGGAGGCTATTGACTGGTAGGTGCACACTACTTGCAAATGGGTAGGTTTCCATGCACGTCTCATCATTGTTCCAAGAAGGAATTATCAAAACAAGATTTCCTGGAAGTGATTTAACCTCCAGTAAAATTATTTTTCCCATTATCATTCTGTTTGGCTGAATGTTCAGGGTCTACACAGTGTTTTTGAATTTTTATTTTTATTTTATTTTATTTATTTATTTATTTTTTGAGACAGAGTCTCACTCTGTTGCCCGGGCTAGAGTGCTGTGATGTCAGCCTAGCTCACAGAAACCTCCAACTCCTGGGCTCAAGCAATCCTTCTGCCTCAGCCTCCCAAGTAGCTGGGACTATAGGCATGCGCCACCATGCCCGGCTAATTTTTCTTTTCTATGTATTTTTAGTTGTCTTGCTAATTTCTTTCTATTTTTAGTAGAGACGGGGTCTCACTCTTGCTTAGGCTGGTCTTGAACTCCTGACTTCGAGTGATTCTTCCACCTCAGCCTCCCAGAGTGCTGGCCCATAATGGCTTAAGCCACCGTGCCCAGCCCTTTTTGAATTTTTAAAATTATAATAGTAAATTTCATACTTGACATATTTTCCTCATTAAGTGGTTTTATTGATGTACCTCAATGTCTTCCCATGGCCCTTTTCCTACTCTTGTGCCAGCCAATTAGAAGAATCCACAGCCTAGTTAAGCTTTCCAGATTTCTCCAATTAATATGAAGTCCCTATAATAACATTTACCAAAGTATGCTACATGCAACCCCAATTCCATATGATGTTGATATTTATAATATGCAAAGAGGATTCTGTGGTCAAATAAGTATAGTAAACAAAAAGAGATTTCTCTCATCAAGACTTCTTAGAGCCTTAAATACATTAAAGTGTATTGGGAATCTCCAAGAAAGGTGTGGATGTATTATACAGGAATTTCTGCATATATGATCATGAAACATCTCCACCAGGGGGTCTCTACTAGTGGTCCATGAAAGACACTTTGAGAAATTCTGCTCTCTCCCTCCAAAGAGGGATGTAAAAAATGTGAGACATTTCAACAGAGTCATGGCAGTCTAGTCTCAGTATGACCAGACAGACAAAAGGACTGGACCCTGCCACCAGAGTAGTATGTGCCCCCCCAAATAAGAAAGACATATATATGTGAGTAGACAAGTATTTAGTATTATTGTTTATTGCATGTATGTTTTTTTCCAAGCAAACATAGAGACAACATCTATATTAATTAAAATAAAAATTGAATATTAAGATGAAGAACTTTGGAGTCAAAATAGGGTGATAAAGAAAGTATTGTCTCATCTAAAATTCTGTCTTAGAATTTCTTGTTCAAGGATAACTTATATACAAAAGAAATTGTACCTTATGTTTTTGAATTGGAATATAAATAATATCACAGATGTACCAATAGGTTTTTCATTTGGAATGCTAAATAAATTGTATTACACATATGACATATTTGTTATCTCTTACCTGTGTATGGGCATAAACTTGGAAATGTGACTTGCAAGGAAAATCAATTCAGGTGGGGGCCAACACTGATACCAAGGCAGGCAAAGCATGCAGTGGCACAGATTAAGACAGATTTGAGGTCTAAACTGGTGTCATGGGAGTTTAAGACACAGGTGACCATGGTTAATACTCGAAATTCAAGGCAAATAGTCAATCCAGATCTGTCCATGGATACATAATATTTATCCATTCAACAGAGTGTCAGCAGAAAGACTTCATTGTAACATAAGAGAAACTGGTTAAATTAAAACAGGCTTCACATCCTAGGGACACTAGAGCCTGCGGACTAAATAAAAAGGTCATAGAGACAATCGTAACATTAATTCCATATTCTGCCACCTACCAGCTCTGGAACCTATGGAAAAGGTCCTTGTGAGAAACTTACAAAATAATTGGGACAATGAAATAAAATAATGCATATAAATTAGCGAGAAACAGCCGTCTCACCAAAAAGGTGTTTAGTAAATATTAGCAGTTACCATTGACAAGTTTCCAAAATGATAATTCAGGATTGGAATGAAGGCAGAGAGCTACTTATTAAATACACAAGGAGGATATGAATTGGGAATTTGCAATGTAGCAATCTATCACAATGGAGGCCAAGAGAAAAATCAAAATGCTTTGAAATCAAAAGGGCAACACAGGACCATGTCCCATGTCTTATTTATGGCCAGGCACTATCATCATTTCATATGGGACAACACTGGACCATGTCCCACGTCTTATTCATGGCCAGGCACTGTCATCATTTCACGCCATCATTTCATGTCATCATTTCACGCGTAATGCGTGGTTTCAGTGCCCCTTGCAGAACCACCATCACCCTGTTTGACCAGGCTGAGTGCAGCCAAAAATGCTGTATTGTACTCTCTCCCTCTTTCTCTTTATCACACACACACAGACACACACACACACAGACACACACACACACACAAACACACGTACACTCCTTGTTGGGCAAAGAGTACATAAGGGACATCTAGGAAGTCTTCATAAATTAATACTGCTCCCATCACTACTGATAAGATCGGTAGTATGCATCCTCGATTCTGTGGATGGCAGGCCAATGTCAATGTAGAAGGTGACCCAAGTAATTCTGAAACACAGAGACACACTCATCTTTGAAAACACTGCTTTCTCCCCAATATTTTAGTCAGGCAAGGAAACATAACTACCCAATGCAGGATTTGGATATACACACCTACATCTGTACACACCCACTTTGATGTCATCTTGTCACTAATCCATGTCTCATATTCTGTTCCTATAAACATAAGCTCAAAATGGAGTAATTGAAAATGGAAACTGTAACTTTGAGTTTTAGAAAATAGACAAAATCTGGATATCTGATAAGCAATTATCTCCCTTAGTATACACCATGAAAATGGAGGCAAAATATTGGCCCTCTGAACACTCTTCCAATGCAAATTGTTACAGCCATCGAGTCACCTATGAAGCTTATACTAATTCTAAAAATCAGCCTCCGAATTGTTCTTTCTTTGGTTAGAGTCATCCTTTTGACTGACATGCTCTATAAAAGCTTTTCAAGTAATGCAAAGAGATTACTAAGTGGAAAATATTTCAAGAGCTCTGAAAATATAAGCTTGACAGAGTCTTAGCCTTGAAATCCTCAGTTTACAAGAAAATTTATTGTACACACATGTTGCAGCAGTGGAACGCAGTGTGTGGTATTAAATCAAAAAAGAGACAGCCAAACACCTACAGTTCTATGCTGGAAGTAAAAAACTGTCACCCGGAGAAGGAAAAAAATTAAGTACCAGGAAAAAAAATGACTATAAAAAGCACCATGGGAATGTTATAAACTATTATTTTCTGGGCTCTGAGTTTGAGCTAGTAAAAGACCAGCTTCTTCAAATGGCTTCAACAGATGGAAAATAAAAATTACCAATGGATACACTGGAAGCTTGTTTTATAGCTCTATACATTTGAGACACATTACAAAGCAAAAAGTAAAACTGAATACTCTACATAAATACAGATTGTAACGGTTATAGAGGTGACAAGTATGTAGTTGGCCAGAGAGCGAAGACATTATAATTTTGTGTGGTGCAGTATGTCAGTTTGCGCAACCAGGAAGCCACCATTTCCAAAGGAAATCACAGCAGGTGTGACAGTCAACTGTAGTAATTAATGCATTCTGCTCTGCACACAGTGGCTCACCTGGACTTCCCTGGCAATGAGTCTAAGATTCATTCCAAGTGTTAGAAGTGTGCAAGGACCATCATTTGGAAGCTTTTGAAAAAACATACAGTCTATTTAGATAAAACTTAGTAATTTTGCCAGTGGAGATATCTTCATTAGTAGCGGTTTTTGTGGCCCAGAAATTTAACAGCCCTCAACTCATTGTCTTGGCCCTGAAATTATAATTCTCAAAAGTGGCACTATTATAACCTCAAACTACTCATTACAACCTCAGGTGTGAAAGACATAATAAGAAAAAATTACTAAAGACTATTCTCAGTAACATGAACTCACTCAGAATTCTAATTTAGTACCCAGAAACGCTGAGGAAGAGGAGGAAACAGAACAGCAGAAAATGCTAAACACTCAAAGCAACAAATTATCATCACTTAACTTTGTTCACATTCCTTTAAATTAGAAACATATATAGTGGCTAAACTATATATTTTGCCCATCAGATAATAAAAAGCAAAAAAACCAAGAATGGAATTAGTGAGCATAATCAGGAGACAGCAAGATGACTTTAACTCCATGGAATCAGAATATATGTTTCACATATTCTCCACAGACTATTCATTACAAGGTGCAAGATTTAAAAAAAAAACAAACAAACATTCTAAATGATAAAGGACAAATAAAGTTGTATAATAAGAAAAAATTTCAGGCTTTTTATGAGTTCTGAGTTAAGTGACTACTTTTCCTCTTATGTTTTCTAAATAATGCAGCTGCTATATTATTAATATTTTGCAGCACACATCCTTAAATGAGTTCCTTTGTTGGGGTATGTATATGCCTTGAAGAAAAGACTCAACCACGGGTGTTTACCCAACAATAGTAAAGCCCTATTCACAACTCAAGCAAACATAATAATGAATACAACCAAGTCCAAATTGTGCCAACTAGATTGTTATGCTGACCCTGCAGGACAATTTATTGTATTTCAAAGCAACTATTAGTAGCATATGCAAACAAAATGTGTGATGGCTTCAATTTGGATTTGGAGTGTGCAGCTGGTTCTGTTGTTTACCTACCATCTGCTAACCCTTCCTCCTTAGCAAAACCTAGATTTTTTTTAGGTACTCACACCTCCCACACAAAGCCCAAATGACTTATGGAACACAGTATTTCTAACTGCCAGTATTTGTTCCTTAAATGTTCGCCCAACCATTATGACATCCACTGGGAGATATTGCAAAAACAGAGAGCTGAATATTTATCCATATCGTTTTCTACTCATCTGGGTAATGTTAAAATTTAAGCAGCAAATGAGGCTTTTTATCAAATCCTAATAGTGCAATTTGTTCTGATGTCCACCCAGACATTCCAAGAGAGTCAAGGCCAGTCCTGTTATGAGGCCTCGTTATAAACAAGATAATTTTGTGATTCAGCTTATCCTTCTTAGCCTCACCTAATAATGATCTTCTCAAGCCCTCAGAATATTGGAGATGTTCACATTACTGTCTGTGAGCACCGGAAAAACACTGCCTAGGATTGCCGTCTATTGGATTGGGCTGCTGTCATGAAATTGACATTTCATGAGGTTCATTCAGTAAAGATAAAGTCATAAGATAGATATATTAAATTTTCATTTTTTAAGCAAATGTTCAAATACAAGTTGCCTTGCAAAGTGGTCAGCTTTTAAGATGATGTCACATGTTTTTTCTAATGAGGCTTCTGTAGCTCAAATATTTTTGGAACAACTCTACAGAAATTCAAGATCATTTAGAAGCCATAGAAAAAAGACCCTGCTTTATTATATACCATGCACAAAGTGATAGTCACTAAAATCAAGGTTATCCACACAAATACTCAAGATAATTTACTGAGTAACCAGTCCTAAACCATGTCATCTGGGTACAAACTAGGATAGAGTCATGTTTCAACATGTTGACAATGGTAGAATTTTCATGACATGAAAATGTTTGTTTTACTTGGAGATTTTCAAATATTTTGTGATCAATTAAAAAAAACTTTTTGAGGCAAGTCTCATATGTGGACATATTTACTGGGTTTGACAATAGTAACTTGGACACCTTTCTTAATATGGTATTTATTTTACTTGTTTATTTTTGGTCACTCTCACTAGGATATAAGCTCCAAATTGCTATGGATTTTCGTTTTTATGTAATTCCAGTTCAGGGAACTGTGCCTAGTATACAGTAGGCACCCAAGAGATATTTGTTCAATGAATGAGTGGAATGAATGAACCTAGAACACAGAGCCAGGTCATATACTCTGCAAAGGAATATCTCCGGTACACCCTTCCAAGTAGCCAGTAGGCGTAGTGCTGAGAACAAAAGTAAACAAACAAATGATCATAGCACATCTCTGGCTCAGTAACTTGACAAAGATTTCTGCATCTTCATCATTAACCACCAGAAGTATCCTGATGTGCTGTGACATTAGCATTAATATTAAAAGTTAATACATTCTGAGAAATTGATAATTATTTGTCATCTTTGATTTTGGGTTAAGAGTTTCTAGATATCCTAAAGGATATCATGAATGATTGATTGATGAATGATTGCCGAGCATGACATCATGGTCATCAAATCATTTCATTCATGACACCCAGGGAGCCCCTGTAACTAAATTATGTCAAGTACATCACTTAAAAATAAAAGTCAGCATGTCTGGGACAGGTAAACAAAAAGTGTGCCAAGAGATAAACAAGAAGAAAATGCTTAATAACATCAATCCAGATCTTGCTTGACTTCAAGTATGCAGTTCACATACTACTTTGTGTTATTTGCACTAACAAGATAAAGCTATTATTGTCAATAAAATTGACAAGCAAGTCAATTTTGTTTTCTGACAGCTTGCTTTACAATTAAGATACGAAAAATAGAATGAGGTGGGTAAGTCTTTCTTATCTTCTCTACAATGTACTTGAGAAAGATCACTTCTTACCCTTTGCATTAAGGTCAATGATGACCCCGAAGCAGCTGCCATTAGCAGGAATGATTACAGCATTTTTCTGTGGCTCCTTCATGTCCAACTCAGTGATAAGGGCATATCACATGGCATCACCCACATTTCCTTCACAAAGTCATCTTTTCTCACAGTAAGGTGCTTTGGGGGTCTCTTAAAGTCTCTAGCTAATGTTATCCTAGAAATCTCTTTCTATACCACTACATTGAAACAAAACAAAACAAAAATGTATTCAGCATATCTGTACTTGATACACAGCTAGACTCTTTGGCACGTGTCATTTCATTTTAATCTTCACTACTCTGTGAGTAGAGATTAATAGTCCTATTTTACGAATTGTGAAGCAGAAGGGTTGTGACTTGCTGAAGGTTAGACAGTGAGACCAGTGCTTGGCTGTATTGATCCCAGATCTTTAAGTCTAGAGCTTTTTATACTTTCTCCAGTAGCTTTCCTAATGAACTTTTCAGAGTTGTTCAGTTCTCAAAAATGCACTTTCACATTCTGTATCACTGTAGTGATTTTTCAATGAAGATTCTGGAATAAGTTTTCCCAAGAGTCAAAAACAAATTAAAGACCTAATTCACAAATGACAACATCCATGGCATGAAAAATAAAATAGCTAGGCCACAAGTGTGAAAAAGCACTCCTTCTGAAAGACTGAAGTCTGCACACACAGACAAATGACTAGTCTTCCCTGATTTGTATGCAGCTGGTAGCTTGTCTGAACCCCTAAGGTTATGACCATGACACTGGGATACTTTTGATTTTCTTCTTAATTGAAAATCACATGGTAACGATGGCCAAGTTCTGTGTAGCACAATCTCATCATCTCGCAGTGGCAATCAATGACTTCAAAGCTGTCTGGCACTAATAGAAGTGCACTCAAATAGCTTTCAAGAGAACACAATCACTGTCTTTTCTCTTTTCTAATTTTTCAGCACAATAGTTTAGAGCAATGGCAGGGAGGGAAGTGTGTGACTAGAAAAGACATGGGCTTTTTAGTCTTGGATTTATTACTTTCTAACTGGGATACCTTGGGCAAGTCACTTAACCTCTCTGTGTCTCAATGATCTCATATGTAAGAACTGGAGATGAAACTTGACCGGCCAACCTCACAGGGCATTTAGAAGAATCGATTGACAAATGGTGGGATGCAAAGTGTTGTGTAAATGTAAAGGTCAGACAAGGAAACCTGGAGATTGTCAATAAAGAACCTGACTTTTACTTTCCCATCATATTTTTTATTCTACTTAATATCCTACAATGTAGGAGAATGAGAATTTTTGTAAGAATTGTCTTAAAAATCCATGATATTTTTCAACAGGTTTATATTTTTCTCAAAGAAAATATGATTGCTTTTTGGTTTATTTTGGAATGTTTTGTTTCAGACTTTATAATTTATATATGCTCTTGATAGAAATTTTGAAATAAATATATAAGGTAGTAGGAAAAATCACCCATGGTAAATTCTACAGATAACATTGTTTATTTATTGATTCCATTCCCTTTTCCTGTACATGTATTTATAGATAAATGTATACTGTTGATATAAAATTGGATTCATTGTTTAGAAATATAATTTTTCACTTATCAACAGCATTTTGTAGATTATTTGTCTGTGAAAACATGAATTTTTTAAATGAAAACCTAAGGTTCTATTGAATAAATATAAAATTTAATTTTGAACAAAGAAGGTTTCTTTCAACTTTAAACCATTATCGATGATGGCATGTTAACTATCCATTTACATAAATCGTTGCCTACTTGAGTATTGATTTATGATGGTTATTAGAAGTGGGATTTCTGTGTTAAAAAATTTGGATATTTTAAAACTTGAGTTACAGATTAAAAATTGCTTTCATAAAACCATATAGATTTAAAGTCTCATAAGCTCTGAGTGGAGCTCCCTATCTGTGTCATCCCCACCAAAATCAAACATCTTATCATACAGTGTGCACAGCACAACACAAAACAATACATGCCATCTATAGAAATGAAGCATACACAGCAGTTTATAGTCAAATCTCAGGTTGTTAATAAGCACTTTTATATGGATAGTAGACATGTCCACTAATCTGTGGTGATAATACCTAATGGACTGAGGATTTGCATCATGTTGTCTCTGATTATTTACTTAGGACAGATTCCTAAAAGTAAATTTATTGGGAGAAAAAAATTTTGAATAAGGGGAAAAAAACCTCTTTATATACCATATTACAAGGCTATAGTACCCAAAACAGTTAGGTATTGGCTCAAAAATAGAAACATAGACCAATGGAACAGAACAGGGAACCCAGATATAAAACCATCCACATACAGCCACTGATCTTTGACAAAGCAGACAATATACACTAGGGAAAAGTAGCCCTATTCAATAAATGGACCTGGGAAATTTGGATAACCACATGCAGAAAAATGAATTGGGATCCATATCTCTCACCACTCACAAAAATTAATTCAAGGTGGGTAAAAGATTTAAATGTAAGGCATGAAACCATAAGAATTCTAAAAGAAAATGTAGAAAAAACTCTTCTAGATATAGGCCTAGGCAAAGAGTTTCTGAGAAAGAACCAATGGTAATCACAACAATAATAAAAATAAATAAATGGGGCTGAATTAAATTAAAAAGCTTCTGCACAGCTAAGGAAATAATCAACAGAGCAAATAAAATGCCTACAGAATGGGAGAAAGTATTCGCAAGCTATACATCCAATAAAGGGTGAATCATCAGACTCCAAAAAGAACTCAAGCAAATCAGCAAGACAAAAACAACCACCCCATTTAAAAGTGGGCAAAAGACACGAATAGAAGCTTTCCAAATAAGAAGAACAAATGGCCAATGAACATACGAGAAAATGCTCAATGTCACTAATCATTAGGGAAATGTAAATTAAAACCACAATGAGATATCACCTTATCCCGGTTGAAATGACTTTTATTAAAAAGTCCAAAAACAATAAATGCCAAAGTGGATGCAGTGTAACCTCTATGAAAAACAGTATGGGGATTCCTCAAAGAACTAAAAGTAGACCTGCCATTTGATCCAACAATCCCACTACTGGATATTTACTGAAAGGAAAAAAATCTTTCTATCAAAAAGACACTTGCATTCAAATATGTATTACAGCACAATTCACAATTGCAAAGATATGGGATCAGCCCAAGTGCCCCTTGATTCATGAGTGTATTAAGAAAATGTGGTACATGTATACCACGGAATACTCCTCAGTCATAAAAAGGATGAATTAATGCCTTTTGCAACAATTTGGATGGAATTGACATTATCCTAGGTGAAGTAACTAAAGAATGGGAAAAAAAATAATGCATGTACTCACTATTAAATTGGAACTAACTGATGAGCATACATATGCACAGAGAGATATAAAACTCAATGGAAATTAAACAGAGGAGAAGGGAGAAGAGATTGGCAAAAACCTACCTAATGGGTACAGTGAACACTATCTGGATTATGGTCAGACTTATAGCCCTGACTCAAGCATTACAAAAGCAATCCATGAAACCAAAATCATTTGTATCCCCATAATATTTTGAAATAGAGGAAAAAATGTAAAAAAGAAAAGTACAACTCTCAAAATGCATGCTTTAGCACTTCCCATTTCCACCCCTTGCTGCCAATAATTTTTCATACATTAAAAATTTTTTACTATTAATATATCACTTCTTCCCCATGAAAAAATTGCATTACAGGTAAAGCTATGAGTGAACCTCCAGACATCAATAAACCAGCTCTACATTGCTCAGAAATCTACTTGCTTGAATTAAGAGAATGGCTTTACTTTTAGTTAGTAAACATCCAATATCTTTGAAGGAATGATTTGTAGCAGTAGTGGCTGGAAAGCCACCCTCTTCCTATATAACCAAACTCTCAATGGTCCATCTAAAGCTTGTTAGTGAAAATTCCTTCTAGGACGTGGTACACATATATTTTACATCAGATCTTAATAAATGTATTATTTTCATTCTGTATATCTTTCTATATTCTGGTTAGTTTTGGTATTGTTGTTATTTGTTTTTGCTTTTGTTTTCTTTGTTTTGCTTCAGCTTTTTTTTTTTATTCAGAATCTCAATAACTGCCAGACAGCCTCCTTGTCAACTCAGAAGTCCATTGAGCATGCTTTAGTGTCTTCTTAAAAAGAGATCAGATCAGATATCATATAAACTATATTTTAAATTATAAAATCAACGTACAAATGCTATATCAAATATACCATCCAAGTATTAATCTTTTTAAAAAGAATTAACAAACAATTGAGATGGACACAATAGACTCAAAGGACTCAAGTTACCACTAAATTACCTTAATTGCTTCTCTTTACACAAAATTCTGAAACAAGACTTAAAGGTTAATTTGATAACATGATTCTACTATCACCTCTGTCCCACTGGATTGTACCGTTTTCACTGGTACATCTCATATTATTTACTCATATGGCATCTCAAGAGAAAGCATCACAGCAGTTAGACTGAGACACAACAACACAATAAGTACCTGCAACACACTGAGGGAAGAGAAGCCTAAAAACGTTTTAATCCTATGTTGCTCTTGAAAGCCTGAAAGATTTCTCAGGAAAGAGCTCTTCAAGTAAATGAGCTAACAACTAACACATCCTCCCCAAGAAACTGAGCAGAACCCATACAAAACAGTTCAATACATATCGCTGAGCAGGTGACACATGAACACAGTCAGCAGTGGAATGAAACTCAGTCAATAAATCTCAAAGCTTTGCAAATCATTCTGTTTCATGACTCCTTCAACATGCATGTACTGAGCATCCACTATTGCAAGGTTTTTCATGTATACAAAAAGTAAGAGACCTGGCCCAGTCTTTCAAAAAAGTAACCCATGACCCAAAGAAATATTACAAACACCCGTAGAAAAAGGACACAAAGCAAAAAAATATTGACTATACTGTCAAATAAATGTCTGACACAGACAAGGAATTCAATGGCAGACTATAGAAGAGATATTACCATCAGTTGAGGGATGAGGGAAGTCTTTCTAGAAAACTTGGGGAACATTATGAAAGCAGGAAAATTCCAAAATAGTGATGTAAAAGATGACAGGTATTTGTTGACACAGAAGGCCTGTTTAAAGGAATAGAAACAAGTATACAGTGAGTGAATCTGTCTAGTTACAGTGGAAATTTCATGTAAAAGAATTACTCAGAGGAAAGATTTAGTCACTTTGTGGCAGGTTTAGGTAAAAAATTAGGTAGTCTTATATATTTACACTTGCTATTATAAATGAAAACGATATGTTCAGTATCTTACAAAAAATCTTTCTTCTACACACACACACACAATATGAAGAAGAGGAAACATTTAGTCCCTTGTCTTGCTCTCTTCAGAGTTCTGAATCTTACAGCCACAAGCCCTGCCTCCTCAATGAAACCTTCCACTGGCAGTCCAACTCATAGTCATCTCTTTCTTCCTCCCCAGTCCTGTGTCACTTGCTATTAATATCTCTATCCCCCATTTGGCAATCCTATTGGACCTTATTTTATCCTTTTCCTGAATATTATCTTCTTAGACAAACTTTAATATATCTTGAGAGCAGATACTAGGTCTCATTTTATATGTCATATTTATTTTTGTTTATTAATCTAATATTTCTAGTCTTAGTACCTCTGGATTATGAAAAAGTTCATTTTATATACTCTGGTGGAAAACAAGGAGAATTGAAAACACACATCCTCACTATCTACCATATAAAGTAAATTGAAGAATAAAAATATATAGGTCTGTTTCTACCCTAAAAGTATAAATGCTTTTAAAATAAGAATTCTTTATATATTACCTTCCAACTTCTTTAGACAAAAACAGCCAGCCACAGTTTACTGCTAGTATTTAAATCTAATAGGCCAGAATTTAATAATTAATTTGGAGTGAGCTTAGGGAATAATTATACTACCAATTGGTGAATTTTCTTCTCAGATGACATCACTCTTAATATTCAACCTCAGGGGGCTTTTAATATAGCGTAGTCTTCTCAAGTTGCTATGACAGCCTCAGAAATTTTATTCAAACAGATGAGACCTTAATGTAACTTTGTTGGAATATCAGAAATTTCTGAACTTTGCATTGTCTGAAGAGACATAAAGCAATGCAAAGATCAATTATAAAAACATGCCATGTTACTTTACTACTATTGGAGTTTAGGGAGCACATTGAATAAATTTATTTTTCTTTGACCCAGATAAGACCTATTGTCTTAAACACAAAAATCAAGTTGACGAAAACCAAAATATCTGTATTTCTTTAAAAAAATTAAAGAAAATTTCAAACAAATACAAAATTACAATAAAAGAAATAATACTATGAATCTGTATGCCCTGTCATCTGGCATTAATGTTCATCAGTTCTTGGCCCCCTTTGTTTGATTTATATCTTTATTCACTTTCCCACTCCCTATTGGATTATTTTGAAGCAAATCCCAGACTTAACATTACTTCATCCATAAATATTTTAGTATGTATCAATAAAAGATAAGGAATATTTTAACATAACCACAATATCATTATCATACCTAAAGAAAAAATTAATAATAATTTTTTAATGTCTGTAGTAAGCATCCTTTTTAGATGGTCCCTAGTGATCCTCACCTCCTAGTACTCAAGCCTTTGCCTGTAATCCCTCCCTTGAGTGTGACCTGAACCTATAAACCTGTAAGTGAATAAAATACAGCTAATGTGATGGGATAGCACTCTGAGATTAGGTTACAAAGACACTGTGAATTTCATCTTGTGAATATTCTCTCACTCTTTCTCTCCCTCTCTTGTTCTCTCTCAATTTCTTAATATCCACACCCCTCCATAGGCCATAGCTACGTGCCATCAATCATCATCATTTTCTCTCTCTGTCTCTCTCTCTCTCTGTCTCTCTCTCTCTCTGTCTCTCTCTCTCTCACTAATTTTGTCTATCTCTTCTCAAGCCATAACTCTAGGAGAAGCCAGCTGCCTTGTTTGTGAGTTGTCCTATGGAGAGGCCTGTGTAACAAGGAGCTGATGGCTCTGACCATCAGCCAGCTTGAAGCTGAAGCCTGCCAACGACCACATGAGTGAACTTGGAAGCAGATCCTCAGTCAAGTTATTTCAATCAAGATTTCAGATAACTGCAGCTCTAGAGGACACCTTGGTTGCAGTCTTATGAGAGAACTTGAGACAGAAGCATCCACATAAGTGGTGCCCAAATGCCTAATCCATAGAAACTGTGAGATAATAAGTGTTTGCTATTTTAAGCCAATAAACTTTAGGGTAATTTGTTACATAACCATATAAACCTAATACACCATCATTAAATGGTCACTTAGTGCTTAAGTTCTGTCATTACCTTATATGTAATGTTTTACAGTTGGTTTGTTTAAATCAGAATCCAAACAAGATCCTCACATTGCATTTGGTTATATGTCATTTAAACATTTTTATCCTTAAATTCCTCTTACCTCATTTTCCTTTCCTATTTTTTACTTTTGTTACTGAAAAAGTTGATATTGGAGACCATGATATGGTACACAGGCTGAGTTTGCCAGCAATTCCTGCAACTCTCATCCAAACCTAAAAACAACTCTCCGGGATGAAAGTTTAGATTTCCTGAACAAGTCACTTCCTTGTAATCATATCTTCAACTGCTCTGGCATAGATAGCAGAGAAAAACCAATAGTCCTGGTGAATAGGGAATAAATGAACAGCCACAGTAAGACCATTTTTAGACCAAAATGAAATGTGAGCTATACAACCACATTTTTAAATTCTTTATGGAAAAATTACTACATAGCCCATTTAAAAATTGTCTCCTATTTTCATTATCCTTGAATAGATGAAGCTTCAACTAAAATGTGTTTCTCACTACAGCTTCAAATTATTATTGTCTAATTGAAAGATGTGAATTTTGATGGATTTAAATACATTATGTGATTTATAGTAATGTGAAAATCAATTGATAATAGAATTTTGTCATGATGGTAAAGAAACAAAAAATGCTGAGGGAAATTCTTATTTTTTCATCATTAAAAAGACTGACAAGGTTCCTACCTTCAATGAGTTACAATCCATAGGGAAAGTTAAACAATGACACACATGTATACACATATGTGCAGAATGTGAGAGATACATGAATAGAAAAGTGTATGAAATGCTGTGAAAGGATAACATAATAAAAGTGACATAGTCCACTGGCTTAGGGAAAGCTTCCCTAAAGGCACAGCATTTGAACCAACATGATAAAAATGAGGAAAATTTAACTAAGTGGGGACAACAAGAGCAGAAGAAAAGAGGAGTGTGCCAAGCAGAAGGTACAGCATGCACTAAGTCCCTGAGGAGGTAGGGAGCATGACTCATGCCTATAACTGAAGGAAAGTCAGTGTTGCCAAAACACTGAATGCAAAGGTCACAGACAGAACAGGAAGGAGCCAGATCATGTGTGGCTCTCTGGACCATACTACAGATTTTGGATTTTATCCTAAATTCAATATCTAAAAGATATTGAAGAGTTTTAAGAAAGCAAGAGGCATGACAGAAGCTGGATTTCAAAGAGAATGGAGAATGGATTGCAGAGGGACAAGCATGGATGTACTTGGCATCCATAAGGATGCACTATCCTTATGATTTCATTATCCACAAAGGTGATACTTCCTATAGCCTGATCACTCAGTTCCTTGACTCTCTTCTGCAGTGATCTTCTAATCCACCCTACCTCGACCACTACTGGTCTCACTGTGGGCCTTGTCATTATCAAACACTGAACTCCCTCCATAATCTCAGTTTCAAACACCTCATTCTCACTTTCTGGCCATCACTTGCTACCTTTCAAGCTCATTTCCTCTAGTAACTGTATTGGTTTTCTATTGCTATTGTAACAAGTTACCACAAACTTGGTAGCTTAAAACAACACAAGCTATCTTACAGTTCTGAAGATCAGAAACCTGGATGGAACTAGAGACCATTCTCCTAAGTGAAGTATCACAAGATTGAAAAAAGAAGCACTACATGTACTCACTATTTAAATTGGAAACTAACTAATGAGCACACATGTGCACAGAGGGATGTAAACCTCAGTGGAAAACAACCAGGTGGGAGGGAGGAGGAGGGTATGGGTAAATTCACACCTACTGGGTACAATGCACACTGTCTGGGTGATGGGCACACTTACAGATTTGACTCAAATGGTACAAGAGCAATTTATGTAATCAAAACCCCCATAATATTCTAAAATTTAAAACAAGAAAGAAAAGAGAACTTATATGTGTCTAGCCTCATTAAAACCATTCGCAAATATTGGGAGGAATTACTCTTAAGAAAAAACGACATGTTTTGGTTGAATTACACAGAGTTTAAAGAGTTTTACTATGAGGATTTCTCAATCTTTCCATAGCACTGACATTTCTCTGTATTCAAACATCTAAAAAGAGCTATTTCCCAATATATGAACCAAATGAATAAATAAATATATATATTCTGTTTGGTTTTTCTCCCTCCAATTGACCTTGATGGCTCTGGGAACAAATGCTATGATTTCCTGGGCTTTCAGAAGGAAAGTAGATTTTTAAGCACTTCGTATCACACAGAAATTTACATAGGAATCACAAAGCAAAATTAATCAGAGGAAAGGGTCACCTATCACCCATCAGGAATTAAGGTGCCTTAGATATGCAAAAGCAAGCAGGGGGGTTATTTATAATCAAAGTAGCACTAGAATGTAAAGTGGCAGATACCAATGGCATAGCCTTAAACTGCTTACAGCATTGATTCGGTCCACAAATACTGTTCTATAAAATGATTGCTCAAGTGTAGCATTATTTAAACATAAATGTCTTTTTAGTTTAGGCTTTGTCCAACGAGCACATCAAAGGGTTTTCCCACAGATATCTGAACAGCACTCTCACTAACTTCGAGGTATTACCTCATGTCACCCTTTCAGATGGGCTTTCTCTGACAACCCCATATATGGGGGCTGTCTGGAAAATATCCAGCCATTGTTAATATAATGACAATGTTATTACAAGGCTGGATATTTTGTGAACAGCCCTCTTATAATTGAAATCCCTCTATCATTTTGTACTTTAACTGTTATTTTTTACTGTTTGCTCCCCACCCTATACCAACTAGGGATGAGACTTCTTTGAAAGTAGGAACTTTGTTTTGTCATAGATATATCCCCAATGCCTAGTATGTGATAAGGACTCAAGAAATATTTTTTATTTACTTGAATATATGAATGGAACATACTTATAAGAAGGAGTGGTTATGGGCAAATTAATTTTATACAACTTCTAACAGCTACTTAAGGTTTATGCTGTTTCAGAGAAATGACAAAATTCAGAAGAAAGTGGAGGAAAGTCTTTGTGGATAAAAATTTCAGAGCTTGGATATGAATCCTAGCTCTGCCATTTCCTATCTAACAACTAACTTGGGTAATTTTTAAATCTTTTATGCATCAGGATTTTCATTTATAAGTGTCAACCATTGATTTCCCCAGAAAACCACCAGTAAAATCTATTGATGAAGCACAGCTATTTTTATTAGACTTACCTGCAGGAGGAGAAACCATGACAGAATTGTGGTAGTATCCCAGATGTGAGAACTCAGAGAAGGACATTTCTAGTATTTTAGGGTCTGCCTGGTTTTAAAGCAGGTCTTTCAATGATTGGGATGAGGAAGGATTTATGACATAATACTTTGGATTGTTTTCCTAGTGAGGTAAAGGTCTTGAAGGGAGTCTTGATGACTGTTAGTCTTGATTAAAAAAAAAATACTGTTTCAGTTGGTTCACAGTTTTATCTTCTTAGATTGTGTTCTGGAGTAAGCAGCTAAGTTATTCTCAATATTAGGAAGGTAAGGTATGACTGTGTCCAGTAGTTTTTTTTTTTTTTTACACAGGACAAGAAATTACATTGGATTCAGTTCTCAAATATAAGGGTGATAATCCCTGCCAGCTTCAGAGCAATAAGGATCAAATAAAATAACGTATTTAAAAATTTATAAAAAAGAATGTTGCTATTATTACAAAGTTCAATACAATAAATAGATATTGAACTCTTTGCATGTATAAGAAACAATGTTAGTCTCTGGAAATTATATTGAGAGAAGTGAAGATATATCCATTATCTTCAGAAAGTTTATAGTTTGGTCAGGTGGTTAAAACTGCTAATTTGAAGAAATTTAACAAAAGTCAGAGTAAGGTATGTGCCATAAGAAAGATACTAAAAAAGTGCTACATGACCTAGCAATAGTGAATTGTGCTGCCATAAACATTCGGGTGCAGATGTCTTTATCATATGGTGCTCAAAGTGTGGGAGCGAACACTGGGGAATTGGGGGGTGGAGGGTAGACCCAAGTCTGAGTGACGTGGGGGGACACTGTGGACGGGTGGGATATGCTTGAAAAGTAGTTGGGGAGCAGAATTAGGGGTCTCATTAGGGGAAAGGAATTCCTCAAAAACTGATTCATGTGATTAACTGTACACCTTGGTAAATTCACTGAAAATCATTTAATTGTACACTTAAAATGGAGTGTTGGTTGTACGTAGATACAGTTGGAGCAGTATGTATGTACTCT
>CAUYRT010064027.1:0-11351 GCA_963574885.1 Lepilemur ruficaudatus | reverse complement strand
TCCTGGGCTCAAGCAGTCCTACTGCCTCAGCCTCCCGAGTAGCTGGGACTACAGGCATGCGCCACCATGCCCGGCTAATTTTTTCTATATATTTTTAGTTGTCCAATTAATTTCTTTCTATTTTAAGTAGAGACGGGGTCTTGCTGTTGCTCAGGCTGGTTTCGAACTCCTGACCTTGAGCAATACCGCCCGCCTCAGCCTCCCAGAGTGCTAGGATTACAGGCGTGAGCCACCGCGCCCGGCCTCATCATTGTATTTTGGAAGCACGTAATTTGTTTGATTTCACAGGTTCACATCTGGGGGTAATTTGCCTTGGGATGAATTGTGCCTGGAGCCTCACCCATACTGATTTAGATGAGACTCTCAACTTTACCCTTTTGAGTTGATGTTAGAACTAATGAAGACTTTTAGGGCTATTGAGATGGAAAGAATGTATTTTGCGCATAAGAAGGACATGAATTTGGGGGTCCAGGAGAGTAATGCTATGGTCTGAATGTGTCCCTCAAAATTCATGTGTTGGAAACTTAATCCTCAATGCAACAGTATTGGGAAGTGTGGCCTTTTGGGAGGTGTTTCGGTCAAGAAGGCCCCACTCTCAGAAATGCACTAATGCCATTACAAAAGGGCTCGACACAGGGAGTTTGTTCCCTTTTGCCCTTCTGCCTCCTGCCATGTGAAGACACAGCATTCCTCCTCTCTGGAGGATGCAGCGTTCAAGGCACCATCTTGGACGCAGAGAGCAGCCCTCACCAGATGCCAGAGCCTTGATCTAGAACTTCCCAGGATCCAGAACTGTGAGAAATAAATTTCTGTTCTTTATAAATTACCCAGTTACAGCAGCACAAACAGACTAAGATATCATCTAATCCTAACATCAACTCTATAATAATGTTCATGTTGTTAATCTCCCCATTTTACAATTAAGGAAACTGAGGTACAGCAAGAATCAACAACCTCAGAGTTGTCCAAGATCACACAATTGAGAATTGGTACTGTTGGGATTTCAACCCAGGTGAGTTAGCCCCAGCGCTCCTGCTCTTAAACAAAATAGGATATAGGAGAGTCATCATAAAACGAGAGGGCAGAGAACATGTCTGGACCCATAAGACAGTGATCAACAATCATCGATGTTACTTATTGAGCACTGACTGTATACTGGCCACTGTGTTAGGTACTACAGGGGGATATACAAGTTAATATGCTTGTCCTCAAAGGGTTTATAATCCAGCATGGGGAGGGAGTGTAGAAATGTGCACAACTCAAATTCCAGCAGACTGTGATACATTCTACTGTAGAATTGCAGATAAAATGCTGAGAGTGCTAAGGAAAGAGATTCACTACAGCCGGGGTGTGGGAAGCTTTCTGGAGGTGGTGGTTTTGGGTTAAGTGAAGAATTATAGCAGCAGAAAGGGGAAAATAAGGGATGGCGGAGGAAGAGAGTGTGAGCAAAGATGTGGATGCATTTGGGGGATGGCAAGTCCTCTGGTTTGGTGACAGTGTATGAGACCTGTGTTGAGAGAGATGACTTTTGGTGGGACGTCAGCATGGCCTTAAGTCACACTGAATCAAACAGTGAGGTAGTGACTTCCTTTCCAATTCTCCTTGTGGAGAAAAATCTCAGCTAGGTGCTAGCCTGTCTTTCAAACTCTAACACTTGCTAATCTCACATTTTAACACAAAACTCACAGGCCCAGACCCGTCAGTCGGCAACCTAGCTCTGGTTGGAATTAACAACGTGGTTTTGTTTTCCTAATCTTTATTTTTACAGTCATGTTCTATTTAAACCAAGGATACTATATTTTTTAATTTACAGAGAAATTGCTATTTATTTATGTTCCTTTACAGATAAATTTATTTAAGAGTAAAGAGTCAACTCAAAGGGATAATATTGAGTTAAACATTGAGGTGGCTCATGGTGATGGCAAAAATCGCAAAGGTGACACACAAATGACTGGTGTTCAGGACACTCTGGCATGGAGTTGAAGGTGTGTGAAGGGGAGTGACAGAGCGGGAAAGGGCTGGAAGGGAGTCAGGTCACAGAGGGCCTGAACACCACGGGAAGGGATGTGGGCTTTACTCGGTAGACCACTGCGGCCAGACGTTGGCTCAAGAACAGGCAATGAACGTGGTCAGAGCCAGGCTTGGGTGGGGCTCGCTCAGCCTCCAAGCACGGGGTGAGAGGGGACACCCAAGGTGAACAGCACAGGGCCGGGGAACAGGGTAGAGGTGGCCCAACTAACAGAGGGTTCTAGAAAGGGGTGGGCTCTAGTGAGGCTGTCACTGTGTGCTGCCTGGCTGACCGGCTGTGTTTCCTTCCCAGAGACATCCTTTCAGCCTCTGGTCCTCCTCCTAGAGCCCAGGCACCTCTCCAACGTGAGTGATTGATGAAAAACATTCGAAAGCCTCTGACTGGGTTTTACTGAGTCAGGGTAACAGCTGAGGCCAGCCCCCCTCAGCCTCATCAGGGAGGGGAGTTGGAAGTACAATCGGAGAGGGTGGAAAAAGTCACTTCTTGCCTCCTCGTTCTGTGTCTCCTTGTGGGAAAATTCCGATGTCTGCTTGACCGCCGGTGGCGATTCATTTTACTCCATATGATGAACATCTGATTTTCTAAGACCTTTAGTTTCATTTCGCTGAACAAAAGCCGTTCGAAGACTTTGTCCTGGAGGGCGAAGCAAGCATGCATTCTCTCCGCTTCTTTCCTGCTCATGGCGTTGGTGTTGGGTTTGTTTTCAGAAGCCTTTGGTGCCTCTGCCTCCTCCTAAGCGCCCCACCACCGGGAAAGGGGAAAAGTTGGTTAATAATGATAATCCCTTCCCTGTTTGAACACCTGCTCCATGCCAGGTGCTTTGTCAACATTATCTTAACAGATTCTCAGAACCGCCTGCAAGGGGAGTGCTTTGTCACGTTCCATGGTTGGGACTTGGGGCCCAGTGACGGAAGGTCACTTTCTCAGCCTCATGCAGCCCCCAGCTCCCAAGTGCCGCGGTTGCCTTTGGTTCATAGGAATAAATAAGGTAGCCCGGTAATCTGCCAGTCACAGAGGATATAGAGCCCTTAACCCAAATATATCTATCTTCAGTGCCTTTGTGTAATGGGCCTCTCTGAGCATTTTGTCAGGCCCAGTAAAATCTCAAACTTCAAAGTCTCAGTGGTCTCATGACATGCTATTATATCTGTAATCCTCATCTGACCCCTCCCCTGGTTAATGATAACACTTTATTTTTTCTTGTTGGATTTAGCTACAAACTACTGGTCTTTAGAAACATTTAAAAAATAAATATTTCAGACATTCAAAAAAGTATTATAACAAATACTCGTATTCCCAGAGCAGGTTAAGAAATAAAATATCATAAATATAATTGAAGAACCCTCCTATAGCATTCCCCTCCTTCCCTGAACATCTTCTCAAATGTAATCTTGAAATTGGTATTTACTTTTTCCATGCATTTCTTTGCACCAGTAGTTCTCAACGGGAGGTTATTTTGCCCTCCTCAAGGGACATCTGGCAATGTCTGGAGACATTTTTGGTTGTCACAAATAGAGTGGGGGGTGCTACCTGCATCTCATGGGTAGAGGCTGGGGAAGCCAGCTGCCAGGCTTCCAACAACGCACAGGACAGCCCCTCGCGACAAAGAATTATCTGGCCCAAAATGTCAATAGTGCCGAGGTTGAAACATCCTGCCTTAAAATACTTTCACTACACATACTCATCCATAAACTAAATAGGGTATTGTTTTTGCATGGTTTTTTTTTTAACATTATATAAAAGAGGGCATAATCTATGCACATTTCTGCTGTCTTCATTATTATATCTTAGAGAGGTATCTATATTGATACATGTATCTCTGGTTCACCCATTTTAATTTTTTCCACATTAAAGTAGTTGTTTCTGTTGCCATAGCGGGTTGACATCAAACTGAAGTAGAAGAGTCTGGGATGGTCCCTATTTTACAGCGGAGGCAACTGAGGCCTTGTGGAGGGAAGTGATTTGTCCACCATCACCCAAGAGGAAGCTGCAGAGCAGGGACCAGAGTCTTAGATTCCTCGGTCTTGCCCCGTTATCCTGACACCTACCGTCTCCCCGACACCCCAATCTAGCTGTACAGATCCCATCTCCCTCAGCTGAAGCCCAGCTGCCTCTTGCTCACCTGCTGGGGCTCTGAGAGGGTGAGCTTGTGTTCATACTTGACCAGCCAGTTGCTAAGCAACAGCAGAAGGAGTAGGAACCCAAACAAGGCTGGCTTATAGTTTATCAGCCAAGCCACCACTGCTCCTATGGTGCCTGAGGAGGCAAGTATCCCATGGAGACTCCTAAAAAGAAATATTAGTTCCCCCAGCATTATGGCATGGAGGCACACAGGCCCCAGGACCCTCTCTCAGTCCCCTCCATGACAAGAGTCACGGCCACCCCCACTCCCTTGAGTCATAACCAGCTCCCTTTCCCCACCCAGCTGCCGCATAACAATACTATTAACTCCTCCTAGGTCTTAAGCACCCACAATGTGGGTGCTTTGACAGGCAGTTTGCAAGCGTCACCTCATGGTGTCCTCACAACAGCCTGGTGATGTAGGCCTCCTCATTCACTCAGCAGTATTTCTGGGCCTAGCCTCTGGGAATAAAGTGGCCGACAATACAGAGTGCCTAGCCTCATCACGGGTGGACTGCAGAGAAAAACTATCCAAAACTGGAAATAAGGTAAAAGATTACTGTGTGTGCTTTCATAGTCATACTAGAATATTGTCTAATAGCCCCACCTGTTGGTCACCTGATGCTTTAGGAGAAGGTAGCTTTGTTTGACTTAATATTTCATATTGATTATGGTCCAAACTCTGCAATGTTTGATGTTAACATTTTAAAAATGGATAATTTGCTCTAGCAATTCCACTTTTAGATATGCCAGAAAGAATTGAAAGCGGGTCTTGAAGAGATATTTGTACACCCACGTTCATAGCAGCATTATTTACAGCCAAATGTGGAAGCAACCCACGTATCCATAAACAGATGAATGGATAAATAAAATGTTGTATTAATATATACATATGATGGAATATTATTCAGTCTCAAAAAGGAAGGACATTCTGGCATGTTATAACAGGGATGAACCTTGAGGACATTATGCTAAGTGAAATAAACCAATTATAAGACACATACTATATGATTCCACCTATATGAGGTACTTAAAATAATCAAATTCATAGAGGCAGAAAGTAGAATTGTGGCTACCAAGGGCTAGAGGGGGGGTAGAGTTGTTGTTTAACAGGTACAGAGTTTCACAAGGTGAAAAGAGTTCTGGAGATTGTGTGCACAACAATGCGAATGCACTTAATACTACTAAAGAGTGTACTTAAAATGGTTACGATGGTAAATTTTACACTGTGTGTATTTTATCACAATAAAAAGAACTGAAATGAATTAGTTATTTCTAGGAAAAAGGGATAAGCTGTAATTGATTTTTTTTGCAAATACATGGAAATTAATTGTCTGATAGAAAAGATAATCCCAAAGTTTACAGTTTAATGGACTTGTAGAACATTAACCATTTTTTCCTATTTAACTTTGCAATCGCATTCCAATATTTTGTTTTCTATTGAGTACTGACCATATATTCCATTCCATATATATATTCCTCTACCGGGCAACAGAGCAAGACTCTGTCTTTAAATAAATAAATAAGTAAATAAAACAAGCTTCAATCCCTGACCTCACCTCTTCCCACCTTCACATTTCAGGCCTCAGAAACAACCAATTCCAATTCTTTTATCTATTTCTTCTGTATTTATCTTGATAAATAACATGCTTATACTGTTATTTTTTGATTTCTCAATTTTGACATTAGGTATTGTATGTTTATGATGGAACATGAAGATTTAGCTCCCAAGCAGCACCTCACCCATCCCCACTTCATCCTCCTTTCCCTAAACTCTTTTCATCCCTTTCCCTCCAAACTTTCTCTTTTTGCCATTCTTTCAATATAATTCTATCACTTTGGTTAAAACAATATTCATTGCTTATGCTATTATGGCCATGACAATATAGTTCACAGTTGGGCCATATGTTGTACATTTTCTTTCTTTTTTTTTTTTTTAGAGAAAAGAAATGGCGAGGCTTTATTGCCCAGGCTGGATTCGAATTCCTTGGCTTAAGCCATTCTCCCACCTCAGTCTCCCGAGTAGCTGGAACTACAAGCACGTGCCACAACGCCTGGGTACATTTTCTTTCTTGCACATTTTTTTCATCTTCTTGGACTTAATTGCCTCTTTTTTTGTTTGCCTAGTTTTTAAAAAAATTAACGTCATTGAAGTACAGTTACATAAAACAAATATACCTATTTTATATGTATGGTTCAGTGAGTTTCGATGAATATATACACTTCTGTAACCATCACCTCCATCAAGATATAAAACATTTCCATCACCCCCAGCAAATTCTCTCCTGCGCTCTTGCAGTCAACCCACACCCCATCCCAGACAACCGCGGATTGGATTCTGTCACTAGAGCTCAGTTTGACCAGTTCTTGAACTTCATGTAAACATAATAATTTTCTGAAAACTATACTTTGAAGAGACTATTAAAAAGGCAATTACAGATCTCTGTAATAAGTGAAAATACGCTTGGAGAACACAAGACCTGCTCCAGTGTTGCGACAGGGAGGGATTCTTGGAAGAATTAAAAGAATAAACCACCACCATCATATCATAAATATTGGTAGAATTGACGAATGACTGGCTGAGAGAATGAATGAACTCGTGCATACACGCCACGCCCGCAAGTCCCTGGAGGAAATGGTCGCCCTCGGAGGTGCACGTCTGGCCCAGAAGCCCTAAGACCATGGCCTGTGCTGGGACCGACTCCAAAGGCCGAGGAGACGCTCTAGGCGAGCATCGCGCTCGTTGCACGGCGTCGCTCTGGCCGCGAGGACGCCGCTCTATGGTTGCGGGGGGCGGGGCCCACGGGCGTCCCGGGGCCTTTTTGTTCCGACGCGGCGGGAGCGCGCTAGGCGCGTGCGTGTACCACCGCGGTTGGCGGCGCGCGGACGGCCTGAAGCGAGGCGAGGCGCGGCGCGGCGCGGCGGCTCCGGACCCACGGAGCGGCAGGCTCGGCGGCCCCTACGGCCGTCGGCGGCCCGGCGGCCAGAGATGTTGTCTGGGAAGAAGGCGGCAGCGGCGGCGGCGGCAGCGGCGGCGGCGGCCGCGACGGAGTCCGGCCCCGGGACGGCGGGTGGCGTTGAGAACGGCTCCGAGGTGGCCGCGCCGGCCGCGGGCCTGTCGGGCCCTGCCGAGGTCGGGCCGGGGGCGGCCGGGGAGCGCACGCCCCGCAAGAAGGAGCCTCCGCGGGCCTCGCCCCCCGGGGGTCTGGCCGAGCCGCCGGGGTCTGCCGGGCCTCAGGCCGGGCCTACCGTCCTGCCTGGGTCCGCGACCCCCATGGAAACGGGAATAGCAGAGACTCCGGAGGGGCGACGCACCAGCCGGCGCAAGCGGGCCAAGGTGAGGCTCGACCCCTCCCTCGAACGACACTACCCGGGGCCCAGTTCCCCGGCCGGGGCCTTGAGCCCCGCGACCGGCCGCCCCGCCTCCCTGCAGCCGGTCGGGCGGGGTGGGAGAAGGGAAGGTCCCTGCCGGGGTTGAAAGCGGTCTTTGTGTTGGGACGCGGGAGGGGAGACGGAGGGTTGAAGGCAGGGATGTTTTGCTTACGACTTCTTGTGCACCTTTTCATTTCCTTGACTGGGAAAAATGGCTCCCTGACGTGGGGTTACGGTCGGCGTCGTTGGAGACATCACTTGTTTGTCCGCGGATGTGTCTGGAAGCTGTTAAGCCAGATCGGTGGCGTTTCGGCCGGGTGCACAGGGGGGCTGTGGGGACGATGCTAAAGAAACCGCCTTGGCCACGGAGACGGAAAAGAAGGAAACATTTTCTTTCTTTTGCGCCCTTGCCAGATGCTAGGAGTTTTCGTGTTTTCTCTTTTATCCTCTCATCTTACTTTTGGCGCAGGTGAGGGAGCTAATTAAGAGGGCTGATATCAAGACAACGATGTTTGCAATTTACAGGGGCTAATAGCAAGACGAGGTGCAAATATATGGGAAGAAAAAGATTTGACTCCGAAAAGACAATAACTGCTTACATTTCTGTGTGCCCGATACTGTGTTCAGCATATCACCCATCATTTAAAAAATTTTTTGCTAAACACCAACGGGCAGGTATTACTGGCCTTATTTTAGGAAAGCGTAAACTGAGGCACGCAGTTTAAACAACTTGCCTAAAGTCACAAAGCTAAGTAAGTGGTGGAACTTGGAATGTAGCCCCACATTTACGTTGTGACGGTATCATCAGCCCCTTGAAACAAAAGACTGCGTTGGACACTAACAGTGTGCACGGCACTGGGGCAGTATTAGGGCACAGGCTTTAGACTTGGGCCTTTTCTGGAGATTTCATGGTCTAGTTGAAACAAAAACTGGAAATACCTGTGAGCGTAAATCAGTAAATGTTTAAATAAATCTGTGCAATTTAAATAATTTATGCTTGTAACACATTGTAATTTTTAAGTGGAAATACCAAGTCAGTGTGTATGAGGAGCAGCTTGAGACGAGTACTATGAGAGCCCTCAGGTTCAGCTACCCACTTCAAAGATGGCTACAAAGTATGCCCAGTACTGGGTAAAAGGCTATTTTGTAGGAAAGGCTTTTTGGAGCTTTTACCAAAGCATGGTTTAGAAAAATACAGATTAGTGACCCCCATCCCTCAGAAATGAAATAGAGGGCGGAAGTCCAATGGCATTTTTATTTTACTATTTCAATAGACAGTGTGGCCAGAGGACATTATGGTAAGATATTTTTAAAAACAGGTTTATTGAGGTACTTCACATATGATAAAATTCGCCATTTTAACTTGTACAAATCAGTGGGTTTTACCATATTTACGAGATTGTGCAACCAGCACCACAGTCAGTTTTAGAACATTTTCGTGATCCCCTAAAGACACCTATATCATTAGCAGTCAATCCCCATTCTCCCCTAACCCCAGGCCCTGGCACTACTCCTTTAATTTCTGTCTCTATGGATTCACCTATTCTGGACATTTAATCATATAATATATGGCCTTTTGTATTTGGTTTTAGCATGTTGTCAAGGTTCATCCGTGTTACAGTACTTCCGTCCGGTACTTGATAACTCTTTACAGCTGAATGTAGTCCATTATATGGATATAGGGCATTTTGTTTATCCATTCATCATTTGGTAGGCATTTGGGTTTGTTTCCACTTTTTGGCTGTTATGCATTATGCTGCTGTGAATATTAATGATGTACAGTTTATTGTGTGAACACTTGTTTTCAGTTCTCTTAGGTAGATGTCTAGGAGTAGAATTGCTGGGTTATATGGTAACAACTCTGTGTTTAACTTTTTGAGGAACTGCCAAACAGCTTTCCATAGCAGCCACACCATTTTATATCCCCACCAGTAACATATGAGGGTTCCAATTTCTCCATGTCCTTCCTGGCACTTGATGTTGTTTATCTTTTATTATAGCCATCCTAGTGGGTGCGAAGTGGGGTCTCATTGTGGCTTTGATATGTATTATCCTAATAACTAATGACGTTGAGCATCTTTTCATGTGCTTATTGGCCATTTGTATACCTTCTTTGGATTTCTTTTCAAATCCTTGGCTTATTTTTAAAAACGGGGTTGTCCCTTTATTGTTTTGTAGTAAGAGTTCTTTATATATTGTAGTTATAGACATTTTAAATTTTTGGTGAGGTCTGAGTTACTTATTTTTTCTTTTGTTCCTTTTGATTCTGGTGTTATAAACCACTGTCTAATCCCATGTCATGAGGATTTACTGCTATGTTTTCGTGCAAGAGCTTTATAGTTTTAGCTCTTGCATGTATGTCTGTGATCTTTTTGCAGTTAATTTTTGTATGTATTCTCATAAAGGAGTGAAAAAAAATTTTTTTGTATGTGGTGTGAGGTAGGGGTTCAGCTTCATTCTTTTATATGTTGTCCCAGCACAATTTATTAAAGACTGTTCTTTCCCCCATTGAAAAATTGGCACCTTTGTTGATTGACCATAAATATAAGGGTTTGTTTCTGGATTCTATCCCATTGATCTATATTTCTGTCTTTATGCCATTTACCATACTATCCTGATTCCTCTAGCTTCATATAATAATGTTTTGAAATCAGGAAGAGTGGGTTCTTCGACTTTGTTCTTTTTCGAGATTGTTTTGGCTGTTCTGTGTCTTTGGCATTCCCATATGATTTTAGGATCAGCTTGTCAATTTCTACACACAGGCAGCTGTGATTGTGATTGTGTTGAATCTGTAGATCAATTTGGGGCATGCTGTAAGAATTTTTTCTTTGTAATTCTCCTTTGTTGTAATTCCTCTTGTCTTGTTTTTATTTTCATTGTGATTAGCTCTTAAACTTTCAAAAGGAAAATGTGGTATGTGTTTATTTTGGGGAGCAATTAGGGAACAAGGAACAAGGGAAACCTACCTATTCATAGCTAGTCTTGGGATCCAGAGGAAACAATTCAGAGGGTAGAGTACATTCATTTAAGGAGTAAAGAGCAAGCTGAGGCCAGTACAGACAGGTCTTGCTTCAGGAGTTCTGAGGTATATGCCAGGTATATATCTGTTTCATGGCCTGGGAGCTAATCCAGTTTTGGGAACCCTCTTTTTAAAAAATTATGTGATTATGTAATCAAAATTAGGTATAGGGTATTGGCTGGGGTCCATGCAGTTGAGCAGTCCAGAAGCTTAAGTTTTATCAGTTTCAGAATAAACTCACTTCTGGATGTGTGTATGCTAAAATTATGGCAAAATATTTCAGGGTTCAGATTGGTAAATTGGTTTGGGACCTTCAGGAACACCATACTGCTTCAGGAATGGTGGTCTTGAGGTAGGCCTTGAAACCAAGTAGAATTTAGAAAAGTATTTTGGAAAAGGACAGGCCTTTTGGAGTTATGTATTTTGTCTTCCATGATTTATTTTTCTCAGGTAAATAAACCCTACCTTGTAAGGTTATTAGGTTTATTTAGTTTTTTTTTTTTTTTTTTGAGACAGAGTCTCACTCTGTTGCCCGGGCTAGAGTGCCATGGCATTAGCCTAGCTCACAGCAACCTCAAACTCCTGGGCTGAAGCGATCCTTCTGCCTCAGCCTCCCAAGTAGCTGGGACTACAGGCATGCGTCACCATGCCTGGCTGATTTTTTTCTATATATATTTAGTTGGCCAATTAATTTCTTTCTATTATTAGTAGAGACGGGGTCTCGCTCTCGCTCAGGCTGGCCTCGAACTCCTGACCTTGAGCAATCCACCCGCCTCGGCCTCCCAGAGTGCTAGGATTACAGGCGTGAGC